>PVLD010016401.1:0-45116 GCA_004027595.1 Dinomys branickii | reverse complement strand
AAGTGTCCATCCACAGAAGACTGGATTAAAAAATTGTGGCATTTTTATATAATGGAATATTATTCAGCTATAAAGAAAGACAGTTTTGGGGACTTTGTAGGCAAGTGGTCAAAACTGGAGTCCATACTCATAAGTGAAATAAATCAGTGGTACATGTGCAGGCAACGTATTGTATCACTGGTGTAAGAACCCGAGGGTGAATTGGTGTCTGTTTGTCAATATGTTTTTGTACTTGTATTTTTTTTTAAATAAAAAAAAAAAAAAAAAAAAAAAAGAACCTGAGGGTGGGAATATAAACTAAGAGACATGAAGGAAATCTGTTCAAAAACAAAAAACAGATGGGACGAGGGAAAGGAGAAAAGAAAGAGACAAAAATGTATGTATGTATATATGAATATACATATATACAGGAGGGCTAACATGGTTCCACTATTGTATTATATCACTTAATGCTAAGGAATAATTGATGACGGGTTATTTGATCAATCTTGTATGTCTATATGTGTTATTCTGAACACACACTTTGAAGATATCAATATGCAAAGCAGCAACTATTCGTGGATTTTTTTTGTTTTTTTGTTTTTTTGCCTGTTTTGTTTTCTGTCTTTGGCTTTTTTGTTTTTTGTGTTTTTCTGTTGTTGAGAGGATTAATTGTCTGACCAATTTTGCATGTCTGTATATGGGTTCATATATTTACACTTCGAAGATATCAATGGATAAAGCAATAACCACTGTTGAGATCATGTCACCTTGTCTGTAGATCAGTTGTGATTGTACTATTTTTTATGCTAATTTGTGTCTATTTTTTAATATGTTTTTGTGCTTTTATTTTTTTTTAAATTAAAAAAAAATAAAGAAAAAAAAAACAAGGGCTTCAAAAAGTCAGCTACAATTTAATTAGGTGTCACAGACCAAGTAACTGAACAATACGGGACAGTGAAACCTCAACCAGAGTCCACCGTCCACTTCACCATTACGTGCAGTGGGTAGACGTTCTACTGAAACTATATCATCCACAGGTATAAAGTAAAGGCCAACACACCAGTGAAGCATGTTCAGAGAGAGCCAACACAAAAGGAATTCAGAAACAGACTAGGTACTGTTGTCCACACTGTAATGGTGCACTGTGTACTGAATGTCTTAAGAGGTACCACACCCAGAAACTATGAGATAAATTTGATACAATTGTTTTTACATTTTCTGTTATTAAAATTAACTAAAAAACTGCAAAAAGAAACATAATAAAGGTTAGAGGTGAGCCTGGTAGCACAACCCTATAATACCAACACTCAACAGGCTGAGGAAGGAAATCACAAGCTCATGGCCAGCCTAGGCAACTGATGAGACTTCACAAGACCCTGTCTCAAAACTAAAAATAAACAAAAGGGCTGAGGATGTAGCTCAGTGAGAAACCCCTGTATTCAATCCCCAGTACCAGAAACAAAGGTTAGAAAGTAGTTTTAGCAGAAACACTGATGGGTTTTGCTTTATGGTGGAGAAGAGAATTCTTACAATGAACATTAAAACTCTCACTCACTGATTCATTCCACAGCATGCCGAAGTAACCATGTGCATTCAGTGGGGGAAAGGGAGTCTGTGACAAACAGGCCTCATTTGTGTTGGTATTTCTCTATCTGTCCAGTTTTAGAGTTTAGCAAATGCCCCACCAAACTAATAAGCTGGGAAAATTAAATATCAAATCAGAACATGAACATTTTTTACTAATGCTATCTTAAATTCATCACAATACATCACAAAAAATAAACAGACTATTTGGAATTTATTTCAGTCAGAAAAATGAAAGCAAATGGTCAAATGGAAAGCCCAAGTCTCCTTCCTGTAAATAACAAAACATAAGCGGCATAATCACAAAAAACTAAGCTTTACTTACAAAAATTGATGATTTCCTAAAGTTCCCCTGTAACTGAATATAGGTGTGAGTGTGTCTTTATAGAGACAGCACAGGTCTCCCGTTACATGGAGAGAAATCAACAGACCTATCAGCAGTGGACACTAAGCTCTGCATATACACTCCTGGAAGAGCAATGAATTTGGGCAGATTTATCCACACCCACTCAACGAGGCCTCCCCGGCCAGCAGTCTGCATTCGAACCGTCACTGTTCCCAACCCTGCTGATGAAATACTTTAGCAAATTAAGTTGGTATAACATTTCACTGTACCAAAAGGAATTCGGTACACTGGTAAGTGCTGATTCATTTCCAGCCCACGCTTTAATTATTATTCTAAAAAACTTTAATAGCCAAATAGTACTAATGAAAATACTTCAGAGAAAGAGTTCCAGTGATATACCAGGAGAGATCAAAGTTTCTGACAGCAGGGATAGCGGTGCTAACTGAAGTACAAGCAACATTCAGGAGTAGAGAAGGAGACAGAAAGTACTATTTGAAATTTTAAGTGATCCCGTGTTCAGTATACAGGCACAGGGCCCCTGGCCGGAGGCAGGAAATGCAGCTGCTTGGCAAAGAGGCCACTGGAGAACAAAGGATTCCTGTGAGACACGCTCCCACCCTGCTCCTCACAGCACCTAATCGTTCCCTGGGCCCACTAACAGTTAAGGTGCATTTCTATGACTCTGATCTCACTATAACCTCCTTTGGGTTATATATTGAGTCACAACTCCACAATTTCCATGTCTTTGGGGGAGTCTTCATTTTAATATTCTTCAATTCTACACAGGCAAAATTATTTTTTAAATGCCCATTTTGGCGTAATGTGTAAAGCTTTGGGTGGCAAGCAGGGTAAAATGAAAAATGCATGTATATATTTATATGAGCTGACCCAAAAAAAAGATCCTACAATTCTCTAAACAGGTAGATAGTCAACATTATCACTTTTTTTTTTCTTGAGACAGGGTCTTGCTATGTAGTGTAGCTGGCCTTGAAGTTACTACGTATCCCAGGCTGGCCTCGAACTCACAGCAATCCTCCTGCCTCAGCCTCCCAAGTGTTGTAATTACAGATGTGAGCTACCATGCCCAGCTATCACTTTTCTTTAAAAACAAATTTAAAATTTTTAAATAACTATCATAAACTTCAAATTTAAAAATTAATAAATTACCATAATATGCTGTGTAATTCATCTGATATTCTTTAAACTACTCTTTCCTGTAATTCTGACTACCAATTTCTTTATAAAATGTACAGAAAGATTCTGGGAAGTGATCTCCCTAAATACTGGAAGAGTTACCCCTAAGCTGAAATGCCTCAATCCCCACAAAGGGAAAAACCAAATCTTAATCTAAATCCATGTATGAAAGTCTACACATGTAGGATTGTTCTAAATGAAAAGCTGTATCTACTCACAAATCAGGAAGAAGTTTGAGTCTAATTGCAAGATGAAGCAGTAACCTCAGTGGTAAAACTGCCTCAATAACAAAGGAAACAAATTAGCCAGATGAAACACTGCTCTTTAATGTTCAGAAATTAGAGGTTTTAACTCTAAAATTTATAGAGAGGTCACACTAGGAGCAACAGTGAATAATATCACTAAGAAGTAATCACTTCTATTTGTAGGCAAATGCTTACCTAGCTGGTTAAAAAAAAAAAGAAAGGAGAAGAAAAAAGAAATAGGAGGGAGATAGAATCTAAATTAAAATTATTCCTCAAAATAACCAATTAGAAGACAGAGAACTGCTCCCTTTTTGTTTCAAGCAAAAACAAGCCTCCAGTCTTTAGCCTCAGCCAACTCAAGAAGGTGTGCTGGAGGCTCTATGAGGAGCCCTGTGTGATGGGTGCTGGGTGGGCAGGCGCTGGCTGTGCCCCGACTTGAAGGCCAGGCAGGTTCCCCATACCACATCCTGTCATGTGCTGGTTTCTGCTCTCTGAGGCTTCCCACCCAATTATTGACCAGGCCCAGACCTGCCCTGTAGGATCGTATGAGATCACCCAGCAGTGCTATGCTAAATTCATCCTGTTTACCCTAGGTTCTGCCACTCTTTCTTAAAGTCACGCTGCAAACGGGCGAGGGCAATGAGAGAAGTGATGGCTCACACACGAACATAATTAGTTATCAAGTGCTTCGTTTCCACTCTCAATTCTAAAATGGGATTTACTCACTGAACAAATTAATTGGGTGCCTACTCTGCACCAGGAACCATTCTACACCCAGCGCACGTGGGAGGAGAGATCAAAGTCCTTATCGACGTGGTCTTTATACCCTAACAGAATCACAGCACACTCCTTAATTAGTAAGGTCTGTTCTCCAGCTACTCGGTAATGACTTCATTTGCTGTGTGAAAAATGGATGACAAAACAACCAAAAGTGCAGGTCATACCAGACTCCCAACTGCTAACCTAAGTTTACGTTCTGATGGGATTAAAATTAACAAAATAAACCCAACTCTAGACAATACAAAAGCTTAAGTTACTGGTAAAATATACTTCACTATTTACATGGTGTGCTTTTTGTGACTGAAACTTTATCCATGAAAATCAGAGCCAGCTAGTGAGGGAGAAAACAAAAGCTATAGGTTTTCTCACACATTCAAGAAACAAAAAATCTTTTCTGAGGTAAACAGGTTTAACAAGCTACACCCAGTTACACCTCTGTAAACCACTTGGCTGGCCTTCTTCAAACCAAATATGCGTTTCTAACCGCAAATTGTAGTACAATCGGAATGAAAGCTCAAGTTCCATCCAGGTGAAGTTTACAAAAGTACCACTCCCCCTCCTTCTCCATCCAAGGCACCCACTGTAAGAAGCTCAGAGAAAAAATGAGAAACAGTGAAAAGAGAAAATAAGGCGGGAAGAAGCAACAACGCCAAAGGAAGCAAGCTGCTGGGTCAAAGCGCAACCGGCAGTGGTGGAAGGGGAAGAAGGCAGAGCGCCCAAGGCCGCGGACCCCGGCAGGAGCACTCACGTGCTGTAGGCGTCCTGCCTGCCATTAGGGTCCCTCATCGCTGAGCTCCTTGCACATCGAGTCAACAGCCGTCACAGATGAAGAAAAAGAAACACACTCCCTTTCCCAAGAAAAATAGGGTACAACTATGGAATTTTAATACAAATGTGACATAATCTTTGTGGTCATACTGTATTTCAACACACACTCAGTGAGCCACAGTGAGGGAGCCAATCTCAAAAGACGCCTCTTGTCGGCCGTAGGTAAGGACAGTAGATGCCCTCAGTCTGATGGAGGCTGAGGGTCTTCTCACTCAGACCTACACGCAAAGCTTGTGTAGAGAACCAAACATGATTTCATGTTTTCAAAATAAATCTAGTCATTCATGCAGATTACTCAGAGGCAAGACACAAGCTATTTCTGGTTAGAGTGAGGCTTTATTTATATACACTGGATAAATCAGGAAAGGGAAAAAAGGAAAGCATCAAGGGAAGAGCCCTGAGAAGGGAATGGAGCCAGGTGGAGGCCTTAAGAAAACAAGGCAGTAAACAATAGCAGAAGCAGTGAGGCTGGGGATATAGCTCAATGGAATAAGCGCCTGCCTAGCAAGTGCAGGGTCCTGAGTTCAATCCCCAGTACCGCCAAAAAAATTAAAAAAAAAAAAAAAAAAAAGAAGCAGTGAAAAGCTCTTACACAGTCTGAAGCTGTGCCCCTTGGGTGCTCCTGCACACACACAGCAGCCTTGGTAACAGACGTTAAGGAGACAGGAAGCTCCCCAGTCATGTCAGTTTAAATAAACTCAGCTAATAAAGGTAAAGAGGTGCCTTTTTCTTTTGTTAGTAATGCAGAATGGTGAATGATGAGGTTCATTTTGGGAAACTGGTACATGCATTTAACAGATGACAATTTTTAATCTTATTACCTCCCCTTCCTACCCTCCTCCCTATCCCCTTACCCACCTCCAAAAGATTACTTTCTGGTTTCAAGTCTCCGCTTTTATTTATTATTTTTAGGTTTCTCACATAAAAGAAAACATGAGAGTTAACTTTCTGAGTCTGGCTTACTTTGCTTTTAGCATGAAAGTTTCCAGTTCTGTCCATTTTCCTGCAAATGACAGGACTTCGTTCTTTATGGCTGAGTAACATTCCATTTTACTTTCCCATTCATCTGTTGATAGGCATCTCTAGGCCATTTCCACAGCTTAGCTATTGTGAACTACACCACTATCGACAACATGGGTATGCATGTATCACTATAGCATGATGTCCTTAATTCTCTTGGGAATATACCCAGGAGTGGAATGGCTGAATCAAATGGTACTTCTATTTTCAGTTTTTTGAAGAATCTCCACACTGCTTCCCAGTTGTACTAGGAACATCACCAGCACTGCAGGTGAGTGAGTTTCTTTTCCCTCCCTTGAATTCTCTCTATCCATTGTTTTTTGTATTCTTGATGACTATTCTAATGGTAGTGAGACGAAATTTGAAAGTTTTGACTCTATTTCCCTAATGCCTATGGTGCCAAACACTTTTCATATCCTTATTGGCCTTCTCTATTTTTTTCTTTTACAAAGTGTCTATTCAGTTTACTTGCTCATTTTTTGATTGGGTTGTTTTGGAGGTTTAATAGTTCTAGTTTTTTATATATTCTAGATATTGATACTCTATCAAAATAGTGCACTCATTCTGCAAATTAAATCTTCACTCTGTTGTCTCCTTTGCTATGCAAAAGCTAATTTGATGTAACCCCATTTACTGATTTCTGACATCATTCCCCATGCTATTGGGAGTCCTACTCGGGGAATCTTTCCCTTGCCTATGGTTTTAAGTGTTTCCCCTATGTTCTCTTACAGCAATTTCAAACTTACTGGTTTTAGATCTAGGTCTCTGACACATTTCGAATAGACTTTAGTACAGGGTGAGACATAAGGATCTGGTTTCAGTACTTTGCCAGTGGATATCCAGCTTTCCCAGCAGCTAAAGAGGCTGGCTTTTGGGGCTCCGCTGCCGAAAATCAAATGGCTGTAACTTCACAGTTCTGTTTCTTGTCTTCTGTTGCATACCATTAATCTACATGTCTTTCTCTGCCACCTCCACGCTGTTTCTGGTGGGATGGTTATACTTTCGGCACTGCTTTCGCTATTCTGGCTCTTTGGTGTTTCCATAAGAATTTTAGGATTGTTTTTTCTAGTTCTGTGGAGAATGCTGTTGGTATTTTAATAGGAATGGCACTAAATCTGTAGATTACTCCTGCTAATACTGCCATTTTCGTATTAGTTCTTTTGATCCAAAGCAAGAGCTGCCTTTCCTGTTCTAATGTCTTGTTCAATTTCTTTCTTCAGTATTCTATAATTTCATTGTAGGGGTCTTTCACCTCTTTGGTGTGGTTTGTTCCTAAGCATTTTCTAAGCTACTATGAATGGAATTGTTTTCCTGATCTTTTTTCTCAGTGGGTTCATTACTGGTGTACAAGAATCCCATTGATTTCTATGTGATTCTGTCTCTTCAGTAGAATCCCTTATAGTAAGATTTCTTAGAAGCATTCTCATGTGTAATTATGAACTCTGCAAAGAGTCTTATTTCCTAAACTCACATGACCATAATTTAACCAGTTTTTTACTAAGAATCTCACAGAATGGACTCTTCTAAAGTGCTCATATTTTAATTATTTGAATTAAAATTCCTTGGAAATGAATTTCAAATCATTTGTTCTACTTTTATCTTCTTAAACATCACACACTGGATTGAATGTTCTCTTGACGGCTCAGTTATTCTTGTGGGGAACTATTACTAGCAGGTGTTTGAGGTAATGTGGTTTGGCCATGCCAGATGGGTTTTCCTTCTCTGTCTGCAAGGTGCTGGGTATCCCAGTGCTATGATGTCCCACTTCAGCTACTAACAACTTTTCTGACTGCCAAAGTAACAAAGCTTCTTATTTGTCTTGGGCTTACTCACCAGGAAACAGGAAGGCTCAATGTAAAATATCAGGATAAAGAGTGGTAAAATACAGTTTCTGTTCTTTAGAGACTGACATTTGGCTTGTCAACAATTAAGCAACTAAATCCCAAAACACTCGTCTGTAAAGCACATTTAATAGCAATTATTTCAGAAGCACAGGGTCCCCTTCCACAGTGTAGTGGATTGACAACTGGTAGTCAACTTGTAACCCCCAGTTGAACTGAACCAGCGTGTTGCTGGGTGTGGGAGGCCCATCTGAGGATTGCTGCCAGCCGCATGAGAGGCAGAACTGGAGAAGCTGTTGGGAAGCTGTAGGGAGCTACTGGTTTCCTGGAGGAGCTTGTAATGCTGGCTTTCCAGATGGGTACTCAGCTGTCCTCATCGTCAGAGGAGCTCAGGATAGTGTTGTCACTGAGGATGGCTGCGGTTCATTTTGGGGAAGCTCGGGTCCTTCCCTTGGAGCACTGCTTCCTAGCTCCAGAGGGGAAGATGGTGCACCGCTCAGTCTCCTAGAGAAGCTTGTCGTGAAGCTTGTCGCATTGGCTTTCCTGATGGGGACATGGCTGTTCTCATCTTTGGAGGAGCTCAGGACCTCACTGTCGCTGAGGGTGGCTGTGGTACTTTTGGGGGAGCTCTGGTTCTTACTTTGAGCATCGCTTCCTGGCTCCAGCACAGATCCCTCAGCCTGCTGGCACAGACTTTCCAGCTTCCACCACTGACCTTTGGACCTTCCCAGCACAGATCCATGAAACAGGCCTGCATGAGACACTGTCATGGGCCTCTTGGCCTCTAGCTGGACCCATGGGGGGCACATTTGGTTTATCTTACTAATTTTTTAAAAACGGATTTTAAGCTAGAATACTTTTCAACATAATTAAATATTAATGTTAAGTTGTACAGATATTTTAAACAGTAGTAATTTGGGACTCCCACTAAAATCCTCCTTAATCTGTAAGTTAGTGAAACTGAACTGACTTCAAACTTATTGAAAATTACTGAACGAATGTTACCAGAGCTTACATAATGAAAGGTATTGTGTTTTTCTTTAAAAAAGAAAATTTCATCTAGACTACTGCCAAATTTTAATACACTCAGGACAGGGCTATAATTCATATGTCTTGATGTCGGGCAGCTCTGAACCATGGGTGGCATATGTATGTCGGTCCCACTATCCCGTTGGGTAGTACAAGCTGCCTGATGGAACAGTTAGACAAGTACCACAAGTGGTTCTAGCCAGTAGGAACATGTTAAACCTTGAAACTGGAAATAGTTTGATTGTATGTTCCTTTTTTTCTTTTGGTGCTGGGAATTGAACTTAGGACCTTGTGCTTGCTGGGCAGGTGCTGTACTGCCGAGCTATATCCCCAGTCCCTGCATGTTCCCTTTAAATTGCCAAAAGTCAAGCTAATTACCAACATATACCAACCATATGCCCAATTTTCTTCACACTATCAGGTAAAAACGTTGCTTGGCCCAGAAATCTTTAATGCACTCTGAGTAAAAACATCACATAATTATAGTCTCCATTTCCTTTCATATAAGGCCTGGCAACTTGGATTAGCCATGAAATTTTTAACAAATGTAATTTTTCAAAAAATAAGTTTTTCAACTAAGAGAAAGCTCAGATCATCATTACTTTTTAAAAATAGTGGGACTATCTGAAATAACTACTTGAATTATGTAGTCAAAAGGGGATTTTTAATACTTTTATAACATCATTTCAGAAGCCCCGTTAATAGTGTGCTGAATATTTTCATGTTCACCTCCATTTTCCACAGTTAGATCTTAAGTTTGATAATTAAAAGAGTAAGACTTTAAGGATGAATTGTAGTCCTCACCCTTACGTCATCCTTTCATTTCCTTCATGAGAGCACAGTAACTCCCGCAAAGGATTTTAGGCCTTGTGTTCTACTAATGACATAACATGGACAAGTTTTTAACGTCTCTGAGCCACAACTATAAAAAAGTAACAATACTGATTGCACAAAGTCATCATGAGGATTAATCAAAAGAGAATAAAAAGCACTAGCAGGTTCTTAAGCACAGGGAGGGCAGTTTGCCTTACTTACCCCTAATGCCCACTGCTGCCTACGCAAACAGCAACCTACTCATCACATTAATCACAGGCCTTGTTCTTGCTGGGGACAAAAGATAAGTAAATTTTTCTTGATTTCAAGAAACTTAAAACAGCAGAAGGAACAGACAAACACACACCAGTAACACAGAGTCACAGGTCTATGATAGGGGCATGGGAGACTCACAAGGAGGAGGACTTTAGTTTGTGGGCAGAGTTTGATGGGGAGGTCTTCCCAGAAGAGGTAGCTTGACAGTGAGTAGATGTCGCAGGGCCTGGGGTAGAGGTAGAGAGGAAGAGGGCAATCTGAAGGAGTGACCAGTCTACCATATTAAGAGAAGCTGATATGATCAGTATGGTGGAGCTAGAGGACAAATTACATAAGCAGTTATCACATCCAACAAAATTCTAACCAAAGTATTTCTCTATCACCTGGTATAACTTAACCATTTGTTTATGAGCTCTCCCTATTTTTTAAAAAAGTAATTCTACATCCAGGGGCCTTATTTTCATGGTCTCTTTGATTCGTAGCTCTTTGAGACAGAATTTTTTTTTTGTCAGTACTGAGCATTGAACCCAGGCCTTACACATGGTAGATGTGTTCTACCACTAAGTTCCACCTCAAGTCCTGAGACAGGAATTATTATGCCCATCTTAAAGAGAAGGAAACGTTTGTCCCCCCAAAATTCATCTATAGTAATCCAAATGTGGTAATATTTGGAGCTGTGGGTCTTTGGGACGAAACTAGGACATGAGGGCACAACCCTCATGAATGGGATTAGTGCCTTCTTAGAGGAGGTGAGAGAGTTACCTTGCTCCTCCACTCCTGCAAGGACACAAGAAGATGGTCCTTGAGGACCACCTTGAGGTCTGCAACCTCAAAACGGGCCTCGCCAGACCAGACCATGCTGGCCCCGACCTTTGACTTCTTAACTCTGGAACTATGAGAAATCAAGTTCTGTTGATTATGTCACTCACTCTATGGTCTTTATCATAGCAGCCCACACTAAGCAAGAAACCAAGACTCAGAAAGGTTGAGTAATTTGCTCCAGGTACAGAGTGAGTGACTAGTAGGCCCTGACTATCTACCTGAGCCATGATGCTCACCCTCTTAATCCCTATATTCTGTGTTGCCAAATGTGTTCAGATTTCTTTTGACCACAACACACGTTTCACCTGAAAGGAGATACACGTCTGTAACTCAAACAACAGTTTCATGAAGCAGCACTGATATCTGGATGGTTTTCACACTCTTCTCTTAAAAGAAACAAAACTCTTGTTTGTTGCCTGTAGGGAGGAGCAAGGGATCAGCAGTCAATTATTTTGGCATTCTAGGATCTCTCATGATCTTAATTCCCCAATCTTCACCCATGCGCGCACACACACGTGCACGCACACACACACACACATGCACACACGGCCTAACAAAAGAGCTGTACCAAATTACAGAAGATCTCCCAGAAAGCTGGTTGGTTGGTTTTTCATATTTTTCCCATACTGTTTCTTTTACCTAAAGTTCTCTTCCTCTTTCTTCCTACCCAGCAAACTCTTACTCAGAGCTGAAGATTTTTTTAAATGTGTATAAGGTTCTTGAGGTTAAACACAAGGCCTATGCATATTCCCACTGAGCAACACGCCAGCTCGAGTGTTCAAGACTTTATTCAAGCATCTGCGAAGCCTTTCACTTCTCACTATACTCTATAAGTGAATTTTATAGTGAGCACCTGGTTAACACCGCAAAGATTCTACCATTGCTATCTGCTATTTCTATTTTGCCATTTATTATGGTATCTTTCCTAACCCACAGAGCGCTGGCAACTGTATATATTATAACCACTTCTATTACTAAATTTATGTGTACCACCACTATTTGGCTACATATCTGTCCCTTCTTTGAGAACGTGAGCTTCTTGAAAGCCTGAGTTGGTTTCTATATGCTTAACTGAGAATTTAGACCAACATTCAGAAATCTACTGTATGCAAGAATATGAAATAAGTAAGTCTTGGCCAAGTTGGGCATTGTGGCGCACACCTGTAATCCCAGCACTTGGGAGGCTGAGGCAGGAGGATCGCTGTGAGTTTGAGACCAGGCTAGGCTACAAAGTGAGCTCAAGGCCAACCTGAACTGCATAGCGAGACCCTGTCTCAAAAAGACAAAAATAAATAAATAAATAAATCTTGGCCAAATCACTTACTGAAAAGTTCTCTTTATCTGACCTCTAAGGGGCTGGGGATATAGCTCAGTGGAATAAGCGCCTGCCTAGCAAGCGCAGGGTCCTGAGTTCGATCCCCAGTACCGCCAAAAAAAAAAAAAAAGTATCTGACCTCTAACAAGAGCAAAGAGAAACTTTCACAACCTATCTTTCCTTTATATACTGGGAGTCCTAAAGGCAACTGTTCTATGTTAGCAGCAATAAAAAGATATATACTTCTGCAATTGATAGAGAAGGAAACTCAAGAGGTTCCTTCAGCCTTGTGAGGATAGGAGTCAGATTTTTCTCTAAGTTAGATGTGACACACAGGGAAAACTCTCCAGAGACGATGACCAAATTTATAGATATTAGTTACTCTATACTGACTATAGAGTAAGTAATTACTCCACAGTAAGTAATGTACTTACTATATTCTGGCCCATTCCTGTGCCTACACAGTCAGCTTTTCAAGAGGTAATCATGAAACAACCTGCTGCCCAGAAGAGAACAGATGAACACTACACAAAAGACCTACAGTGCAAAAAAAGGTGAGACTGGGCGGTCCAACAAATGAAAATTTCTTTCCATGCTGTTAAAGGAAAAATCTCCTACAATGGGAGTGGGTGGGGGCTTAAAAAAAAAAAGACAAACCAGAATATTCCATGTTGAGAATTAATGAACTTAATTTGACTTAATGGAAAAACAATACGGGCTGGAGGTACAGCTCAGTGGGGTAAGTGCTTGCTGCTAAGCACTAAGGCCCTGAGTTCGATTCCCGGTCCCGAAAAAAAAAAAAAAAAAAGGAAAAACAATAGTAGATTTTTAATATCTTTTTCAGACTGGGTAAAAATATCTTCTTTCCACACATATTTTGTTACACAGATGATTACACTCATAAACACATCTCTAGAAGAAAAGTCCTTTCTACAGTGTCCTCTGCATAACTGCCACTCAGAACACCAACTGCCTATCATGACACAGCAACTGAGAAATACAAGGCTTGTGCTGGGGACAATCAACTTGTGATTTCCTGCTAGACTTTCTCAATTGGCACCATGATGAAATGGCAAGTGTCGCAATGCATTTACAGCTTTACATTAAAAACACAAGGCACCCAAGACAGAAGTGGCTGAAAAGAGCAGCCCCCCCACAGGAAGTTGTCCTTACAAAGGAAGTTGCAGTTTCTAAGACGAAGAGGAAGTCAAGAGCGAGAATTAAGTGTCTTAAACACTTGAGAAAATATTGAAGAAACTACTTGTGGTTTCAAGTGCAGTTAGAACACTAAGCAGTTCAGGTAATTCTTAATTATAAATTTAAAATGTTAATATGTTTTCAGTTAAAGCTATCCCACATAAGTCTGGGTTACCATGTCCTGCTAGGAGGTTGTCTCGTTCCTCCTTTTTTATTTTATTTTATTTTATTTATTTTTTTGAGATAGGGTCTCACTATGTCATCCAGACTGGCTTTGAATTCACTATGTGGCCCAAACTGGCCTCAAACTCATGGCACTCCCCCAACTCAGTCTCGCAAGTGCTGGGATTATAGGTGTACGCCACCATGCCTGGCCAGTTCCTTCTCTTTTCCTTACAGCCATCTTTTTTGGAAAAATAGATGATAATGGCACTGAATGAAAGGAATAGAGGGGAAGAACATTCTCACTCACCTCCTCCTACCCACTGTTCCTTTGTCACATTTCTCACTTTACAATGACATATGACATTCTCTTCAGTTATAGATCTTCCCCCCAATAAACTTCCAGTGTCTACACAATAAACAGCTAACTTCCCTGAAAGGTTTTTTCCATGCACCCAGGAAATAGGTACTAGACCAAGAACACATTACCCATCACTTCTATGGCATTATAGCCACTGTGTCTAGTTGAATACAACTTTCACAGTAAGATCTGAGAAACCTCTGATAGAAGCTATTTCTAGCCCTTTTATCTGTAACGTTTAAACCTCATACCAATTTCATATCCCTGCTACTAATCTACTTTATTTTTCCCACTATGCTCTAAATTGTTTTCCTAATGCTTATAAATATTCACAGAACAGAACTTTCCATTATTAATTAGAAAACTGAGTATTGCATATGTTTTTTAGTCAATAATAGGCTCTTAAAAAACTGAATGGTCACCTGTAATTCCAGCACTCAGGAGGTTGAAGCAGGAGAATTGCTGCAAATTCAAGGTCAGCCTGAGCCACACAGTGAGTTCAAGGCCAGCCTGGACTACATAGCAAGAGCCTGTCTTCAAAAAAAAAAAAAGCCAGGCTTGGTGGTGCACGCCTGTAATCTCAGCACTCAGGAGGCTGAGGCAAGAGGATCATTGCAAGTTTGAGACCAGCCGGGGCTATAAAGTGAGCTCAAGGTCAGCCTGAACTATATTACAAGACCCTGTCTTAAACCCTGAATGGTAATATTAATAAGGAAACTATTGACATCATTTGATTTTATCCATCTGTTAATCTCTTCTGCACAAAAGATGTGTGTATGGAAGCTAAGAATGAGGTATGTGCTCCCAGAATGCATTTCTTTCTTTACATCACAAAGGAGCAAGCCTCAACAAGATGATGTGAGACTCTAAGGATTTGCTTTCCATTTATAATTGCTGAAATCTTATTTTGGTGTTCACTGTTTCATTGAAAACATCCACACTCAGCCATAGGGTCTCTCTAGAAAAATCACTTTAATTCTCAAGTTCTTCTGACTCTGATAACAACCACTGACATTTGCTGTGGACTAAATGTTTATGTCCTCCCCCGCCCCCACCATGGTCTTATGTTGAAATTCTAACCTCCAGTGTGATGACATCAGGAGAAGGGTCTTGGAAAGCGATTAGGTCATGGGGGCAGAGCATTCATAAACAGGACTTGTACCCTGATAAAAATGCCCCAGAAAGTTGGCTTGGCTCTCTCACCACATGAAATAATGGCAAAAAGTCAGCTCTGTAATCATGCATTCATAGGGCAGAGGGCTTTTCAGAGGTCTAGAGTTTATGACTGATTCATGGTCCAACGCTGAGATTAAGGGTGTGAGTTCTACACACACCCAAGTCGGTTGCCTGCATACAATACAAGGGACAGAAAGGGGCTTATACCTTCTCTCTCTCCCTTGTTGCTTTTGCTGTCTCCACCCCGCCCCACCCCCACTATGAACTGATGCCCTCTGCCATGTGCCACCCTGCCCTGGAGCCAGCCGATTATAGACTGAAATCTCTGCAAACTGTGAGCTAAATAAACCTTTCCTCCTTTAACTTTGAGGGTCAGGTATTTCGTCTCAGCAATGAGAGAAAAGGAATTAAGATATTTATCACAGTTTAACATATGCCCACCATTTTGAACCACATGACCATCCCACTGGCCAACTTGTTACCAAGAGGACTGTCCCATGCCCCCCAATGAGACAGCCATGCATGTACCACCAGTGGTACAAGCCACTCAATGGAACAGTTATGCATATATGGCCCTGTGGTGAACATGTTAAAAAGATAACAAACAAATTCGTCTCAAAATACTTAGCATCAAGAAAGAACGTTATGGCACTGATTAGAAATAGGCACTTAAGTTTTCCCTCTATAAAATTTTATTTTTCACTCCTGAGATTACAAAAACCGACATTCTCAAGTCTATACTTCTAGATCTTTTAGCCTTAATCTGCTTATTTTGGAAATGCTTAAAAGAAATATATATCAGGATATCTCATTCAATTTCTCATGACAGAGGTAAACAACCTCCCCCCTTTCTCAGATTTCTATTACCAAGCAATCATTCTAGGATCTCAGCTTTCAAGTGAGTATTTACCATTTATCTTCAAAATAAACGAAAATTAACTCATTGATAAATATTAACATCTCACCCTTTCTCTCCATTCTCAATCTTCATGTCTACAACAGGATCCCTAGAAACAATGATCTCCAAAACCTGATTTCTGTGCAGATTATATAAACCTTAGACACACTGGTCCCCTGAACTCTCATGCCTCCCTTTTCTTTCTGTCTGCACATCTGCCTCGTTCTACACATTCCTATGGAGAAAGTCCCTCACACTGAACTAGGGGCTCACCTCTTGAACCATATCAGCCCCCCCTTTCAGCTCCTCACCCCAACACTCACACTCAGTGTCCCCAGCGCCCCAAACTCACACTTCCCACACACTGTCCAACTGCACACCACATCCTCAGCCTCAGGACACCACACTTTTCTGGCCCTACCTTGACCCTGTGCTCAGCTGCTCCCTTGGGCAGACACACCCTAGCCTGGGAGAGCAAGCTCTCACCCAGTCTACTATTCTTTGTCCTGAACTACTTAGTATTATCTTTACCTTTTTCTGGCTGCTAATCATTTTTTAATAGGTACATTTTACCTTTTCTACTCTGTGTGTGTGTGTGTGTGTGTGTGAGAACATGTATCTCATAGCACCTTACTCAGTATGCATGAGAACCTAAACAACTGTTTTTTCCTAGGATCCAATCTACACCTCCAACCCTGACCTTTCACTCATTTGTTTAATCTCGTTGTTCCTTGCCTGGAAGAACAAAGGTGTTAGAAGAGAGTTTAACAAAACAGGCTTTCTGATTCTATACAAGTTAAGCAGCCCCACAAATAATAGCCAAGATTATATATAAGTTATCTATTTAATGTTGAACTTTTTTTTTTTTTTCCGGTACTGGGGATCGAACTCAGGGCCTTAGTGCTTAGCGGGCAAGCACTTACACCACTGAGCTATACCTCCAGCCCTTAATGTTGAACTTAATTTATGGAAATAAATTGAAAAGAGAAATAAATGGAAAATAAATGGAGAAGAGATTATAGGGAAAAACCTCTTCTTTTGGACACTGAGAACACATAGGAAATTAAGTTTTAAAGCAGAAAAAGGAATAGAACTTGGATAATGTGCATCTTTAGATGCATAAGACAGGAAACAAAGTATATTCACAGGGTAGCTAACTAGATGAGGGCATCGCCACTTAACCGAATGCTACATCAATGTGGCAAGAAGTGGACTTCTCATACCTTTATGAAAAACCTGGGGCACACCAACCATACTCTCAACTCCGTAGCAGCTGTGGAGCATGCTGCAATTTGTCTAAAAGGGGCAAGCAACACAACCTCATACGCACTTATTTAAGTCTCTCAAAGAGCTCAACAATAGCATTTCGCTACTGAGGAAAGGGGATTTGGGGCAAATGGGGATGAAGAGGCTTTTACCCTTGGCTAGGTGCACAGAATGTGAGGATGTGGTACTAAAGAGGCTGGGCAGACAACCATCCATTAAATCTAGGCACAAGGCACATTCACCCGTGGCTTGTTTATAAAGTTCAAAGCCTGGTGAGGAACTAATGCTTCCAGAAAGTACATATATGTCTTCACCCAAATGCAGGTTTCTAGTGGAAAGGAACAAGTTATGCAGGTGTCATTCCCGAAACACTTGTGGACCCCTCCTTTTGCTATACATCCTAGGCTAGAACAAAGTAAATAAGCCACAGGTCTGCTACAGAGCAGATGGAGTAGAGTAGCAGGGGCTCTGCCATGGCACCTTCAGCAAGGTGGGTGCTCACCCCATGGGAAAGACCATCCAGCTGCCACCAGCCTCAGATCATACAGGAAAACCTGGAAACTCACCTGAGACCCTACAGTGTTTATGGATCCAAGACAAGCTCTACCACAAACTCAAACAAAAAATGATGATTATAGAAAAATCTGCTTTTATGTAGGTTTCTTTTTTGGATTATGAGGCAGTCATTATCAGAAATGCCACTGAAAGACTTCTTAAAAAATATATGGTAAATAAGATACTCACATCAGTCTGTAAAGTTTGTTGCAACTGGAAGAAATCAAATGAACATTGGAAATATTCCAAATTATAATTTTATTGTGAATTAAAGAGAAAGCTGAGGGCCGCCAATTACTACATAAACAATTGACTGGATTAAACCAATACAAGAAAGTAGTCCAAGAAATTAGTGCAAATTATTCAAGTGTAAGTTCTATATACCCTACATATATAAAAAATTTTTTGCATCAAAGTTGCAAGATCACAAACATTGCTTTAAAAAACAGCCAGGGTCCTTCTGATTGTTTTTGATCCATTTCCAGCCAACCTGATAGCAATGGCTTCTCAGGTGAACTTCAGCTGAGAGTTACCAGCAGATTCAAGCTACAGAATCTGAGGCAAGGATGCAGGAGACACTGATGAGAACACCTGGTGCACAGTAACCTCTGGTTTGATGTCCAAGAGGGCAGAAGTCGTGCCAGAGCTTGGAAGGGACCAAGGTCAGTTTCAAGTCTACACAGTATGCATAAAATGCATCAAGAACTAAATGTCTGATGTCTTAATGAAGAATAATACTTTTATAAGAACAGTAACAGCACAGACAGTGTCTTCCTTTTCTCTATTTCCTTTGGCACAATGATCCACATGTATTTAGAACACAGGTTTCCACCTTTCAATGAAGACAGCAGACTTTCTATGGGACGTCAACCACCTTTCTTCATGTCTCCCCAATACCTTGCAGACCTTGCTGGTATGATTTTCTTTGCCCAGTGTGTGTGTGTGTGTGTGTGTGTGTGTGTGTGTGTGTGAGAGAGAGAGAGAGAGAGAGAGAGAGAGAGAAAGACAGACAGACAGAGAGAGGGAGAGAGAGGAGATAGAGCGAGGGAAGGAGAGGGATGAAAGGAGAAAAAGCAGAGCGACAGACAGAGACAAAACAGGAAAACACCCTAGGTAGCACTCTTCTAAATACTATGTAAGTAGTAGTCCATATATTGGTCCCTATGGCAAGCTGTAGTGCCAAGCATGTTTCTGCTTTTCTGCAGAGCAAATTCAGAGAAGGAGTGTTTTTAAAAAGTATCATTTTTCTGAGCATGGTGGAGTACACCTGTAATCGTAGCACTCAGGAGGCTCAGGCAGGAAGATTGCTGTGAGTTCAAGGCTAGCCTCGGCTACATAAGTAAGTTCAAGGCCAGCCTGTACTGTATAGCAACACCCTGTCTCAAAATAAAATAAAATAATCATTTCAACAGAAAAAATCATTGTCTCTTCTGGTTCCAAACATGCATTATAAGTGTAACCATTCAACCTTCTTTCCCCAACATCAATGTTAGGGGCTAGAGTAAGAAGAAAGGAAACCAAGGGATTGGAATCTGAAAGATTCTTCTTCCTAATTAAAAAAAAAATCTTCAATTTCTATGCCCGTGATTCCCTCAGAGATGCTTTTGCCAGACGAACTTACCTAACACAGTTTGGCAGAACTCTGACAAACTACCTCATAAATCTCTGGGTAGAGACAGGAGCGTCTGGGCTGACCATAGGGAGGCAGGGGGCGGAGGATCTGGTAAGCACAGGTTTGTTCCATGCAGGTTGACTGCTATACTTTGTGTATGCGGTGTGTGTGTCCCCCGAGGGTTCCTGTGCTGGAAGCTTGGTCCTCAGCATGGTGATGATGAGAACTGGTGAATCATTTAAGATATGGGGCCCAGTGGAAGGTGACTAGGTCACTAGGAATGCTGCCCTCAGAAGGAATCAATGCTGGTGCCATGCAGTGACTTTTCATGAGAATGGACTGTTATAAAAGAGCAAGACTAGACTCTCCACTCTCTGTCTCTCCCTCTCACATGTGCTTCCATCATGATGTGATTAGCTATGATGTGAACCAGCCAGGGTGCTCTCCTCAAAACCAGCACCACACCGTTTGGACTACCAGACTCGAAAACTATGAATTAAATCTGTTTTTTTAATAAAATATTCAGCCTTGAGTGTAAGAAAACAGAAGTTAAAAAAAAAAGACACAGGTAAAGAGATGGAAGGGGCCTAAATTGTCCTTGTATATTCTATTTCTTTGCCCTCTTTTTGTCTGTTTGAGACAGGGTCTCACTATGCAGTTCAGGCTGGCCTTGAGCTCACTTTGTAGCACGGGCTGGTCTCGAATTCACAATGATCCTCCTGCCTCGGTCTCCTGAGTGCTAGGATTACAACATGTGCCACCATGCCTAGCTCTCAGCCTACTTAGATACATGAGTGTTGATTATTTTTTGTGTGCCTGATTTATTTCATATAAAACAAAAAGAGAGGAAAACGCAATATACATTCTAGAAATGACAGAAACCTGTCATGGTTGGCATGTAGAGATGTGTGATCAAGGAGCAATAGGGGACAATGCTGAAGGCGGAGGCAGGCCCAAGCACTCTACCGGAGGACATGATCTAGGTAGCACTAGAGCCACAGAGGATAACTCAGCAACCCTAACACCCACTAGCAACTGCAATAGCATTCAGTTTAGGAGCTTTGGACTCCGCTGCACTTGCCACTCACTATGGGTCTTTCAAAGTGAGGCATCCATATCACAGAGAGTCAAACTCATGGAAGAACCTCTTGCTATTACACCACGGGCCATTTCAGGGATAACCCCGCTGGCACCCTGGCCTCAAAAGGGTGTGTATTCATGCGTGCACGCGCACACACACACACACGCACAAACACGCACACGCGCGTGCACACACACACACACACACACACACTCAGGGCACATGCACATTGCTGATGCAGCACCCCCTTCCACACCTGTCAGCCTCCAGTGCCTATGCTCATGATTCTACTCCAACAGACTGCTCTGAGGCCACTCCAACTACCTGACACACATCTCTGATGGTCAAAGTTTCCAAGGATGTGCCACATGGAGAGTCTCTGGGCAGTCCAGGAGCTTATGTGGTATCCCTGATGACTAAGAGTTCTTGTGCTCCTGTCTTTTATCATGAAAGCTCTGATCTCTCAGACTATATGAAGTCAATTAAAATAAAACCTGGCCCTCAAACTACTGTTCCTGCCTTCACAGGCCCTACATTCCTGATGTCTCCTCTTATGTTGGCTCCAGCCAGTTCTCCCACTTACATTCCTGCTCCTTAATACAGCTCGCTATCTCAGCAACTCTCAAACCACAGCATCACATGCAGAGCTTGTTAACACAAGGATGGTTTGGCCCCAACCCTAGAGTTGGATGTGAAATTTGTGGTAGGCCCAGGATCTGTGTTTCTAACAGATTTCTGGTGTTATTGCTGACTGCGAGAAACCACCCCAGAGAACCACTGTTCTACCCAATATTCACACATGGACAATTAGCTTTGGTTCTTGCCCACCTCCCCCAGCCTCATCAAGACCAAGCATGTAGCTTCTTCTGGGACTGTGTCCCCACCTAGGCCCTCAGGAGAGGCACAGAATGTCACAGATCTGTGAACCAGCACCTTGTATGCTCCTCTAGTCTCCTCCCAACTAACGGTCAGATGATCAGTATATGCTAAACTAAATTCTTAATAAAAATTAGTAATTATTGTCATACAAATTCATATAGTGCTTTACCTTTGAAAAGCACTTCCACCCCCCTATTGCCTCATTTAAATATCACAGTAAGTCTAAAAGTAGGTACTACTGTTTCTACTTTAAAGATGACAAGCTGAGGTCAGAAGTTATAGACTATTAAGTGCTTTGGTAACCTTTTTTAGGTCATCATGATAATGTAATCCATTTATCAGTTGCCAATTTTTGATACTTTCATCAGCCTTACTCATCAATTTCAACACTAAAAGTATAACAGCATTTTTAAAAGGTGTGAAACAATATGTGAAAACTCAGCACACATGCTCAATAAATGTTTACTGAATCAGCCTTATTCTACTATGAACACCAATAGCACCAAAGTAATGTTTGTCATCCAGTAATTTTAAGAACAAGGCTGAATATACAACAAAATACCTTAAAGTACTGGATGGAAAGTGGCAACCAAGGGTAAGACTTTTGCCCCACAAGAGGTTTCATTTTAGGTCTTTTCCTTTCATTTGAACCAGCTATCAGCATGTGCACATCAGGAGGTCTCACATACAGACCTGGGTGGCTAGCTCTCCTAAACTTGAAGGGATCCTGCAATGCTGGAATCACACTCTTGAAGGGACCTAGTTGGCTGGAGCTGAGCCTGTGCTGAACCAGGACAACCCCTAGTATGTACCATCTTGCTAGGTCTACATGAATTCATAGGCCTCCTGTTCTGGATCTTAAACTTATATACCTAAAATGGATCAATAGCCAACAGGATGAGCATAATAAATTTCCCCAGGCTTACCAAATTATAACTTAAGCAACTGTTTGGCAGCTTAGGGACTATTGAGAAATAACAGATACATCATTAGCCACACAGTAAAGAGACCGAGTATCTGATTCTTTCTGCCTGTCTTCTGAGAGAGTCAGTCATAAATTGTCCTATTCTTTTAAAAGTTTTATACACATACGCACTTTTAAAAGTATGTATACATATGGAAGCCAATCTTCATACTTATTGCTGCGATGGAGGATCTGTGCTTTAGAGGAGGAAGAGGTGGAGGTGGACAGAAGTGAAGGCAGAGGCAGAGGCGGCAGCTCATGGCACATTCTGAAATGAAAACCTCTATTCATGATATATTCTTGAAACACAAAAATGTACACAATGCACAGAAATGATGACTATATCTTCCTCAGAGATGGGATGCTCTCTACATAAAATTATAGAAAAATTATAAACTCTATAGGAAACCATGCTGAGTGACTAAAAATCTCATGTAAGTCTACCTGCAGGAGTAAAACTGATTTTCTAAGAGGGAAAAAAAAAAAAAGGGAAAAAGAAGTCAAACCAATTCATCACTACCCAGGGCCTGAAAAGAAAGGTGAGCTATAAAGCCACTATATTGTCATCAACTTCTCTTTTTTCCTATTTGCCCTCTTTAGGGGTAGCCAAAAAGAAAAGCTATGACTGGTACCTTCACAGTTAAAAAGAAAGGCCATTACTGGTATATGCCTAGAATCTGGAACTCCTAAGTAAGCAGAGGGTTTGATACAAGGTGCTTTCCAAAAAAGAGACACTGTCAAAATTTGAAACTAAGACTTCCATCCCCACGCAATGGTAACAGAGGTGATATAATTTTCTCATGGAATGTGCTAAATGCATACTATAAAACAGAACTATCCCCAAAATGTGTAAAAGTACAAAAGTCTGACATTTTTGCTTATTCCCTGATCACAGATCTATAAAATCAGTCACTCTAGAGTTAATGTCTTAACATGAAAATAAATTCTACAAAAATGTTAACTCCAATTGCCTCTAGCTAGAAACTACAAGAAATTTTTTGTGAATGTTTTATATCAATAACGGAGAGGAAACTCAGTAAGATATTATGTATGCATGTATCTTATGTACTAAATTTCTAAATGTAAGCATCTGTGGTGGACTGACAACTGGCAGGCAACTTGTAACACCCAGGTGAACTGAATCAGTGTGGTGCTAGCTATGGGAGACCCATCTGAGGATTGCTGCCAGCAGCATAAGAGAATTGGAGAGGAAAAAGTTTAGGTGCTGTTGATTCTCCTTGGAGGGCTTGTCATGCTGGCTTTCCTTATATGAGCACAGCTGTTCTCGTCATCAAAGGAGCTCGGGACCTTCTTGTCTCTGAGTATGGCTGCGGTTCACTTTGGGGGAACTCTGGTCCTTACTTTGAGCATCACTTCCTGCCTCCAGAGGGGAAGATGGTACCCTGCTCAGTCTCCTGAACAAGCTTTTTGCGCTGGCTTTCCTGATATGGACTTAACTATTCTAGGGACCTTGCTGTCACTGAGGATGGCTGTGGTACCTTTCAGGGGGGCTCTGGTTGTTACTTTAAGCATCGCTTCCTGGCTCCAGCCCAGATCCCTCGGCCTGCTGGCACAGGTCCTTCATCCCACTGGCACAGACTTTCTAGCTTCCACCACTGACCTTGGGGCCTTCCCAGCACAGATCCATAAAACTCGTAAAACAGACTTGCATGAGACATTGTCATGGGCTCTAGGCCTCCAGTTGTACTCATGGGAGGCGCTATTACGGGCTCTAGGTCTTCAGCTAGACTCATGTAGGACACTGCCATGGGATCCAGACCCTCAGCTAGATTCTTTGGGTCTTTAGTGTATGGACAGATTTCCTGCGCTCTTTCTTACTTGACTCTTCAGATGACTAGTAAAAAATAATCCTGTAAATCATGTGTCATGTATTAAATTGTTCCCCTTGTAGCCCCCGAACTACCATAGTATCTATTGGCAGAACTAAAGCACACAAAAAACACATTTTATGAAAAGTAAAGTCTTTTAAATTTTCCACTGAACTAATACTAGGGTTAGATAATGCTCTTGAACTAAGAAGCATATTCTAATTAGAAAATCTGAGTCGATGCCATGCCAATGTCAGAGAGAATTAAAGTGAGGAACAAAATGGCTTTACCATTTTCTCCTAATACTGTTTTTTTAAGCCTTAAGAAAATATGGGATACAGCCTGCACCCAATAGCTCACAAAAATAAGCAAACTCTAGCATGGATAAACATAAATTCCTCATGTCTAACATAAAGTTATTTGGTAATTTCTCTATGTATTCCTTAAATTTTTCAAAAAAATAAAATGGCCTACCCATCAATTTACTTGTTAACACTTAGTAAATAAAGATACTAACTCTCACTGTTTGGTAAGCAAAAACTGCCAGACAGAACACAGATCACATATATTTTAATGTTTACACACAAACCTGCTGACATTGGAGAACATTGTATTTAACATTCTCAAATACCACTTACTGACTTTCATGAGACTTTAAAGCACTATATGCTCAACTTATATAAAATCTTTCTTTCCTAATTTTTTTTTTCAAAATTCCACATCCTAGAGTTCAAATATCTGTTTTATAATTGAAAAGCAAGCTAGGCATAGTGGCACAAGCCTATAATCTCAGCACTTGGGAGGTTGAGGCAGGAGGATTGCTGTGAGTTTGAGGCCAGCCTGTGCTACAAAGTGAGTTCAAGGCCAGCCTGAATTGCATAGTAAAACCCTGTCTCAAAATAAGGAAAGAAAAAAAGACACACACACAAAAAACCCTGAAAAGCAAAAGCACATAGTATTTAGGGATCTGAGCACAAAGTATGTTGTGTCTTGCCTTTTTCAAAGTTTAGTTCAATTAAAACAAAAGAACTAAAAATTCTGTACTAAGGAAAATAAACGCTTTCTCCACTGTACCAGAGAAACAAAAGAATAGAACCCATGACTACAATGATAGAAGTAAAACTAGAAGAAATAAAAAGTCAGACTCAAGCAAGTTTCCTCCTTCTGTTGGCCACGCTAAGCCCTTCCATTCAGGGCAGTGTTTTCCCCAGGGCAGACCATATAGCTCTTGGGGGGAATCTCAAGTAACCACAGGTTCTACACACTAAGCAGAGCCAGGCTCTGATAGTCTCCTACACAGGCCAGATAAGCACAGCGAGTCCTGACACGTACCTCAGGAGTGGGTGTTCAGACATGGGAACATGGCGGAATGATTTTCCCTCCCTCAGATCCAAATACCAAGTGTGCCACGGCCCAGAAATTAGGGTGCACGACTCTTAGTAAAAGGTAAAAGACAGCTAACACAGGAAGCTCCCTTGTAAGTTTACCTGATAAATTCATTCTCTTTCCTTGCTTCCTTAATTTCTCACTTAAGAAAATGTTTTAAAGAAGTGCTCAACCTAAACTGACTAGTAAAACACAAGAGGATTCTTCTTTTCTTACAACCTGATGTTGTCCTCCCTCTGCCTCTCACTACCAATGTAATTCTGGGCAAAGTGTTCATTTACCATATGGGATTACCACGTTATCCCATATGCAAAATAAAGATAGTAATATTCACTTCAACTGGGTCCTTGTGGAAACTGAATTAAAAATATGTGTAAAACATTCTGCAGCATTCCACACACATTAGACAGACGCCCACAAAACAGCAGCTGTTAGTACTGTGTAAGTTTTAAAAACCACAGTTACAGTTCAGTATCCAGAATTTTCTAGTACTTTATGTTCATATTGGTCTTACTTTAGATAACAGATGCGAAGCCCCCTCCCTGACACTGCCCACTGCAAATATGCTGGCTGTTCAATAATGTTTTCCATTAAAGTTTCTTCTGGAAGTGTAAGTCATACAGAGCATAGCCATTAGTCAACCCAATAAGCTTGTTAATAAGCAGTCTACTTAACGTTTAATTACAATATAAAAGTCTGGTAATACGTTTTCAAATGACCAGGCTATGTGATCATGCATGTTTATTACACATTCATTTCTTCAACCATTTTTCCTAATAGATGCAGAATCTTTCTTTTGCCTAATTTTTCTCATGATTGAGTATTTTGATGGCATTAGAAGACATGTAAGTATTCTCACCTAAGATATGAAAGCTTCAGCGTGGCTCCCCCCGAGGAAGCCTCCACTGAGAAATTATGCTCCTGTGACAACAACACTGGTCCCTTAACTTGAATGTATCACCCTTGTTTTGGGAGCAAAACTGCTCGATACAAGAAACAAATTTAAAGTTATATACATATATCAAAAAATGTAACATCAACCTTTTTTTCATGAGAACCAAAAGAACCAGTTATATTGAGCTATGCTTTAGTCATAGACATCAGTATTTAACTTGTATTAATTCATCTTTGCAACCCGTTTTTTAAAAAAATCCCGCCATGGCCCATCTACAGATCTTGTCTCTGCTACACTCTCTCACTAGTCTGCTCACTCATTCATGATGAGTGAGTAAACTCCCAGCTCTCAAGAAACGTGAGCTGGCTGGAGAGGTAAGTAAGGCCCCAGGCGCCAGCAGCTGTGACAAGCGGGACCATGGAGGCAAGAAAGGTGCTATTATGACGTAAACTCCAAGTTCACCTTTGTTATCTGTACATATTTATGAGGATGGGTGTAATTTGATGTAAGTGTACAACACAAAATAACTGTGTCAGGATAATTAGCATTTCCATCTCCTTAAACATTTATTGTATCTTTGTGTTGGGAACCTCTGAATTCCTCTTTTCTGGTCTTCACCAAACCCATCTTTGAACTAACTGCAACAAATCCACTTGAAGAGAGGTGAAGGAAGTAGTAAACTCCTTCCAGCACTTAACGTATAATAGTTTTCTGAAAAATTCTTATTTGTCTAACATAAATTCAAATATTTAATATTCTTCAGAGGTCCTTGGAAGAGTGGCAAATTATTTTTGTGAAAGAAAGATTTAATGGGAAAATAAAATTTCTTCCATTCAAACATAACTGGACTTTGACTCCAAGAATCCTTATACACAATACAGTACAATGGAGTACTACTCTGCCATAAATAAGGATAAATGAGTCCTTTGTAGGAAAATCAAGGCACTGTAAGACCATAATGTTAAGTGAAATAAATCAGATATACAAGCTTAAATATGACATGGTTTCTCTAATATGAGAAGCCCAAAATATAATTATAGAATAAAAGATAGGAACAAAATAGAAAAAAGAGAGACAGACCTTCTGCAATACAGAAGGTAACCAAGAGATGGAGGGAGGAAGTGGAAGGAAAGGAAATGAAGAAAAGTACTACAATATGTTAGGCACAGGCACTAACACCCCACAAGGAGTGTAATTATTACATACTATGGGCTGGGGAGATAGCTCAGTGGAATAAGTCCCTGCTTGGCAAGCACAAGGTCCTGAGTTCAATCCCCAGTACTGCCAAAAAAAAAAAGGATACATACTATGAACATGTACTAATAAAAAATTAAAAACTGAAAAGACAAAAAGAATCCCAGTCAAAAAAAAAAAGCCCCAGAAACCAGGTATGGTGGCACACAACTGTAATCCCAGCAATTGGGAGGCTGAGGCAGGATTGTGGCAAGTTCAAAGTTAGCCTGAGATACATAGTGAGTTCAAGGCGAGCCTGACCTACACAGCAAAACTGTCTCAAACAACCAAAAAAAAAAAGTCCCTAGATTTTTGATAATGATTAAACACTCCATATATTTCTGTAACAGCATATAGTTTAGATTTACTTACTTCACTTGAATTCATCTTTTGAGACATAAAATAGATTTCCAGACACAAACACTCCATTGCTAAGAATCTGACCTGTGACTGTTACCCATTCACTGGTGAGGGTGTAACCACCCGGTAAGCAAGTCTCAAATGCCTACTAGAAAGGCATTAGTGAATAAGGCAGACAAAATGACCAATCACAGCCAAGCATGTATACCAGACATCAGCCAAAAACAGAATCAAAAAATCACATATTCTAACAGATACTAAGGCAAGCTTTCTTGAAAAATCTTCATAATATCAATATATACTTATTATCTTCATTAAATAGTGCAGTGAATCAAAAAAAAGGTTATTTTCTGAGGGTCTAGGTAAGCTACTTATAAAGTATATGCTTATTCACTCACATAGAGGCAAATTAAATATTTTTAGGAAACATTTGTTTAAATATGTACAATTTCCAGTCAAAACTTCTAAATGCCAAGTGAGTGGTACATCCTTAGCTTTTTGTGTACTGATTACATTTTCACATACTACAGTCCATATATTTCTGGGCTGGAAAACAAAGACTGTAGATGAAAAAAGAAAACAAAAGAAACTGTGAAAGAATCATTCATTCCAATACATGAAGCAATAAATAAAATACTAAAAATGGACACATCTTCATAGGCGTATACTCCTTATCAAACATTGTGTTCTACTGGTTTTTAACACACTTCCTACAATTTTTAAATTCACCTATATGACTGTGAAAAACACTTTCTGAATCTTTTCTTTAAAAGTATAAGGTAAAAGTATAAGATAATACACAGCAGAGTCAACATGGTCAATGGTAGATTTTAATCTGGCACAGTTAAGAGAGCTGTTATTGTACCAATTCAAGCCGGGCAAGTCAGTAAGTACCTAAGAATATGATACCACTATCAAAGTACTACTTGTATGTGAAGCCTTAAAAAAGAAAAAAATTATAATCCTGAAAAACAAAAGTACTAACAAGCTTGTTTTAAAACAACTAATTCCCCAGACCCACCTAACATACAAAGACAAAAGGAACATTCCTCAGTCAGTCAGAATCTACCCTGAAACTTTTTTGAATGAACTTAACCCCGGTTGGCAGTGAGCCAGTAATCTTCATCACTGAGTGATTTAACAGAACACTGTGTTCTTGGCACAAGCAAATACACACACACAAAAGTGTTGAAACCAACACTAAAAAGGATCTCAGTATTTACTTTAAATAGATTTTAAAATATGATACAAAAAAGACATTTAAGTATAATAAGAAATTTTAAGAATGTGGTACATATTTATTTCAAGTAACTTTTATAATCTCACTCAGTTTTGGGTACTTGCAGTGATTCTCTGCACACTCACTTCAACCCTCTCCCAGGCACATTAAACCCAGCCCTGTCCCTCCTCATGGACGCTTACTCCTCCAGCTCCTCACCTGGAAAATTCCAAAGCACCCTAAGCTAAGGTATTAGGGAGGGACGGCAAGAAAAGCCAGAAACAATGTGTTGACTCACTTCCGTGAAAAACCCTAGAGAAAAATACAGGCCACAGTTCAAACTGTCATGCAAAGCAGTTCCAGCAGGTAGTAATAAAGTTATGTCGTTCTCATACTGGTTAAGTCAGTCACAAAGTTAAGATGTAAATGAGAAGACAAGGAAAGCATGATGGGGCATAGGTAAGTTTACAGGGTGTCCAGATACTTGCTGAAAAGATACTAATATTTTATTAGTTTTACCACCCTAATTTTGTCCTATTCCAAGTTCCAGGTCTCTCAAAATGCCACCTTTATTATAACACAGGGACAGTGCATTCTCTAACCCTTAGCAAAAGTAGTTCACAACCTCCTACTCCGGGAAAACATACAGGAGCCCCTGAACATGTGAACAAGATTCAAAGCACAAACATTTAACAGTCCACACTGGCAGAAGTCACTATGAAAATGACAAAGTTTAGCATCTTCTTTCACCCTTAAAACTTAATAGTTCTCAGCCTTAATTCTTCCCATTTTCACTGTTTAGAAGTTAAAAGAGAAGTCAGATCTTTCATCCTATAGCAATACATACCCACTGTCTAGGCCAATACAAATTAACATTCAAAGCCTTTAACTCTGCTACTGATATTTTTGTGGCTTAGATTCTAGATAAAGCAAGAAGTACACATTCAAAATTACTGGGCTGGGGAGATAGCTCAGTGGAATAAGCGCTTGCCTAGCAAGCGCAGGGTCCTGAGTTCGATCCCCAGTACTGCAAAAAAAAAAAAAAAAAAAAGAACATCACATTCAAAATTATTTTTAAAAGAGTAAAATGTGTAAAAACCTTGACTGCACTGGAAATACTACAAAGAATCAACAATTAGGATCTTATCTTATTAAAAAGCTTTAGCACAGCAAAAGAAATCACCAACAGAGTGAAAAGACAACCCACAGAGTGGGAAAAAAAATCTTGGCCAGTTTTTCTTCAGACAGAGGACTAATATCTAGAACATATAAAGAATTAAAAAGCAAAAACCAGACTCCCCAGTTTTAAAGACCCAACCCAAAACCTGGCATCTGAAATGAATAAATGCTTCTCAGATAAAGAAGCACAAACAGCAAATAAGTACATGAGAAAGTGTTCAGCAGTGCTCGTCATTCCAGAGATGCGAACTACACAATGCTGAGATGCCGCTGCGCTCCAGGAAAGAGGATCCATCAACAGACCCACCAACACACATGCTGGCAGGGCTCTGGGGCAAAGGAACCTTCACTTGGTGGAGTGCAGACTGGCACAACCACTGTGGAAATCAGTATGGAGATTCCTCAAAATACTAGGACTAGAGGTTCCATATGACCTGGCTAGTCCCCTTCTTGATATCTTCCTAAAATAGTAAAAGCATCATACCATAGCAATATATTTGCATCCATGTTTATAGTAACATAATTTGCAATAGCTAAATCTTGAAAACAACTCAAATAGCCATCAAGTGCCAAAAGGATACAAAAGATGTGGGTTTCTTTTTACAATGGAGTACTACTCAGCCATAAAGAAGGATAAACTTGAGACTTTTATAGCTAAATGGATGGACCTTGAGACCATTTCTTAAGTAAAATAACTCAGACACACACAAGTATTGTGTCATGTGAAAAATCAAAAATATAAATAAAAACCAAAATGAATAACAGATACTGTGAAGTAGGAAGAAACTGTTCAAAGGGAAAGGGTAATGGGAGGGGTGAGAAAAAAATTGAGAAGAAAGGATAAAATGAAAACAAAGCTTTGTAAGTAAGGAGGGGCTGAAGAGGAGGGGAATGGAAAAGAAAGAGGACCTAAGATACGTCATGTTCAGGTACAAGCTCCCTAAGATGAATGTGATCATTATGCACATCTAAATTCATCAATAAACTTAATTATAAAAAAGAGCAAAATGCTTAAAGAATTTTGGAATTATATTTTAAAAGCTGTTCTTTCAACATTATCACACAATTTCATTCAACTTATATTCAAAAGATTAGTTTTAAATAGAGTCAAGCAGAAGATATCAAAGAAAAAGAATATATTAAGCAACTTTAAGTTTCTTTATTTTAAAAGCAGACTTCTGTTTCCAAATAGGACTTTTCAAGTTCAAGTTTTGAGGTCAGCTGAGTAAAAACCTAAACTTGTCTATTTTCTGCAACACCACAAGGAAAGTATGTGAGTCCCACTCACTCCCCACTCTCATGGCACCTGGTGCCATCCAGGTTTCTGGCGTTTTGTCTTGTTTAGCCGTTATTCCAACAGGTATGCAGTAGCAGGTATTTTTAAAAATCAGAAAACCACACAGGAATTAGAATTCCTGACTTCTTATAGAGAATCAGAAGTTCTGACAATACTGGGCCAGCATTTCTGTAAAAGAGCAAGTAGCTAGACATTGCTGCACTTAGGTGAGCATTTTGCCACAACCCATATCACTTTCAATTGTATAAAATCAGTCTGGTGCACACATTCAAATTAACTGCCTCATTTATACAACCACCTGAGTTTGAAATCTATGTAGCATAAGTAATGGTGACCTAGTAAAGTTATACTCAGCTCTGTCCTCTAAAACTTAAAATTTATTCTTAAGGTCCCTTTATTATCTTGTTCCAAGCTACCTTTATAATTTCATCTGCTTTTGTTTTTTTTCTTTTTTTTTTTTAAGACAGCCTTGCTTTGTAATTCAGGCTGACATCAAACTCACTATGTAGCCCAGGCTGACCTTGAACTCTCAGAGATCCTCCTGCCTCAGCTTCCTAATTGCTGGGGTTATAGTTATGCACCACTATGCCCAGCTTCAGCTCTTAGCATTTTACCCACTCTAGAGTCCTATAAAAATTAAACACACGTCTCTCACTCCAGCTCTTGACCACATTTTCAGCTGTGTGAAATCTCACTTGGCCTTCAAAACCCAATCCAGCTTCCTTTCTCAATTCATCTAGATTCTTCCTAGATTCTTCAAATTGTTTTTAAATCCTAAATCACAAACAAAACAAAAACAATGTATCACATACAAGTTGTTTCTTCAGTTACAATATTGCTTTCAAATTTGAACTTTCAGTTAAGTCGGTCATTCTCAACCATAATATGAGGAGGGCTGTGATTCAATAGTTGTGTAGTTGTAAAAAGCCTGGCATGGTACACGCCTGTAATACCAGCACCAGCACTCTGGAGGCTGAGGCAGGAGGATCACTGTGAGTTTGAGGCCAGTCTGGGCTACACAGTGAAACCCAAAAAGACAAAAAACAGTTGTGTAGATGTAAAACATGGCCATTAATCGTAATATACTAAGGTTTACATTTGCCCCTTACTTTAAAACTTAGACCAGATTCATACCGTTTTTACTCACATTCCAACAAGTTTTGAGTAAAAAAGTGAGATATGGTATTATTAGTACCAAAATGCATATAATCCTGAAAGTACGCCACATAAATTACATTAAATGTCATCTTTCACATGCATCAGGGTCAGGATTACAACTATCAACCATAGGGCCAGGGTATAACCTAGTGGCACAGCCACTATCTGAGAAGTGCAAGATCGTGAGTTTGATTCCCAGTATCAAAAAAACAACAACAAAAAAACCAATTGTAGTCATCATACTGCGAAATATACCTTTTGTATGTTTCTTTTCTATTTGTAGAATTTCTTCTTAGAAATCTGTAATTTCTCTTTGTTATAATTCACTTAATCGCTCCTCACACAAATTACACAGATGGGGATTACAATTACAGCAAGCAGATTGTTAATTAAGAAAAAAAAACGATGTGGCCTAGTAAACTGATAGAGAAAGATTAAATATGTAATAACCTGGCCAAGGATATAGCTCAGCAGCACAGTGCCTGCCTGGCAAGCACAAGATTGTGAGTTTAATTCCTGGTACCAAAAATAAATAAATAAATAAATAAATAAATAAATAAATAAATAAATAAAAAAGAAAAAAGAAAAAGATCTGGTCATCCATTAAAAAAAAAAGAGTATCCAAAAACGTTCTCTTCTGCCCCTCTGCACAGTTGCACAGGTGGCCTTGGACGGCCCACTTCTCCTCCTCTTCGTTACTGCCCCATTCGGTTATTCCTGAGAATAAATGCAGCACCTGTTAGGAATACAACCACCTGCGATAGAGCAGGACTGGCTAGAACAACCCAGGCTCTACTCCAGTCCCACTCATTAACAGAATTCCGTCAACACTTTAGTCCAAGGAACACTGTGGCTGCCCAAGGAATCCTGTGGCTGCGAGGTGTACAAACTCAGGGCGCAGGGCCCCTCAGCTGCATCTTATGTGGCACATGTGCAGCTGAGACTCCGTCTACCCTGGGAAGTTTTCCTGAACCTCGAAGGCTGACTCAGAGGAATCCGAGGTTTTTGTTGCCCCTAGCGCTTATCTGTGAGGAATAACTCCACTTCATGTAACTTGTTGTAGATGCATATTCTACCTCACCAGACTCAGACAAGTTGGTAACCACTGCACAGTGAACCTGCTCTACACCTTCCACCTCATTAGTTAACTGATTCAATAAACATTTGGGAAGCACACCACATGGCAACCTCTAAGCTAGGGACGTGGAATGAGAAATCAAAGCTTAGACTAAAGTTTGATTTGGCGGTTGCATGGTACCAGGGATTAAACCCTTGGTCACACACGGCAGGCAAGTGCTCTACCAGGGAGCTACATCCCCAGGCCCAAAGCTTAGACTAACGGTACTCCAAGTCTCCTCTTGAGTATAAGAAAACCCAGCTCCAGGCTGGTGATATAGCTCAGTGGAATAAGCGCCTGCCTAGCAAGCGCAGGGTCCTGAGTTCGATCCCCAGTACCGCAAAAAAAAAAAAAAAAAAAAAAATTCAAAAAGAAAACCCAGCTCCCCCAAATAGTAGAATAGGAGTGAGAGAGCCTCTGATTTCCCATTTTCCTTCTTAATCTAAATGCCATCATTAGATCATCATACTCCAAATAAATTTAAAGAAAAAATAGCTCCATAAAGGAACTTTACAGCCTCAAATACTAGGGTTTACATTAGATAATTTGAAAGAAAAACAGAAAGAAAAATCAATTTGAACAAAATGAGGCTATACTCTCCAAAACTGTTTTTTAGTGAAAAGTTAACAGACAACATAGCATACACTTAAGTAAACAGAACACAGTAATGGTTGACTAGTATAATACGACAGCTACATAATGAGCTTGGAGAACGTCATCTTAACGACTGGTAATCCAGAGAAGTTCTGGATGTAACTGGGAGATTTGTTTTACAAATTACCTATGTATTCTAAAGTGTCTGCTCATAACGTGCTCAGACTGGTTTTAAGAACATGCCGGGAAAATGTGCACAATTACTGTCAGTACCGTGTAGCTTAGAAGCAGAAAGGAAAGGTACGCAAGAGAGCTAGCTACACTAAAGTAAAACTTTTAACATCAGACCCTATAAAAAAAGTTTACAATGTGTACTAAAAGCTATCTTTAAAAATATAAAGTTACAAATAATTTCCAAGTACAATAGAAGATAAACTAGTTGAAAGTTGAAGAACAAAAGCCACCTGTGTCTCCATGACAACTAGGTAACACAGGACGGAAACGCTGCTGAAGGGGGAGCTGTGCAGAGGCCCCGGGCTGGCAGTAAGCTCTGGCCTGCGCCTCTGGCAAGGTCCCACTCACACTGCTAAGTCGGGGACCCTGGCTTTCACTTCTCTAAGATTCCGCTCATCTTACATGAAAATAAGCATACAGAAATAACTCCCAGAGTAAGCAAAATCCCCCATCTTTTGCTAAGTTTTAGTTCAAATAATTAGGCTTCTATAACAGTTCCTTGAATACACATAATTCCACTTAAAATGTCCTTCTCAAGGTCCCCAGCAACAGAAAGGGAGTGTGAGGAACAGGAGGAAAGGACGGGACAGGTGGCAGAGCTGCCACCTGATAACGCTCCGTGGGCAGTGACACAGGAAGGCAAAGCAGAACAAGCGCGGCTCTGAGAAACATGTTCCCGCGTCCTCGCTGGCAGGAAAGCAGGCAGGCCAGAAATACAGCCTGCAGGAGTTGCTGATAAGCAGTAAGACAGTACTGTACTTTCCTATGTGCTGGAGCAAGCAGTTAGTACACATGTCAAAAAAGCTTTAGAAAAGGAATTTGAAAAATACGAAGTGCTAGTATATAGGCATATTCCGTGAAGTTATTCCTGGATAAGGGACAAGTTACTAGTGGCTTTAGAAATTATGCAATTTAAGCAGTGGTCACCAATAATTTAAAGCTTACAGCAAGCTAACAGTGAGCACAGAGATGATGAGCCAGGTGTAAAAAAAAAGTGTGTTTTGCCTAAGAATTAACCTGCAACAAAGTCAAATATTTTATTAAACTGAAAAAAACTCTGAAAATAAAATAACAAATGGCACTGAGCATTTAATAACTTTACATTGCAAATGTAAATGTAAAAGATTTTCTTTACTCAGTTTCAAAGATTTCTCTTTTATAATAGACAAAAAATGTTTTTATATCCTAAAAGCTATAATGTACAACCTACATCTAATGGTCTGAATCCTTTTCATCTCTAAATTCCAATGCTTACAGCAGAGTTAAGATGCCAAATTACATAGGAAAGATACAGATAAATGATAATGAAAGAAAAACAAAGGAAGTCACAATAACTATAGAAAACTATAATGTATTTAATATTTTAAGATAAAAGTTGATTCATAGTCCTTTCTTATCAATGATTTCACTCTAAGAAAATGATTAAAAAGAAATAAGTATATGCATATTATATATCTCTATATATATCTACCTATATACAGACACTTTTACTAACAGTAATACATTGTATAATTCACTCTAATGTTTATTAAATGAACAAATATTTATTAAGTAAACGGATTTGAGGTTGCGAATAAAGTAATGAATAAGAAAAGACAAGTCCATGGTGTTATTAAACTCACACTAAGTAGCCAGGTGTGGTGGCACAGGTCTGTAATCCCAGCACTTGCTAGTCCGAGGCAAGAGGGTAATCATGAGTTTGAGACCAGCCTGGGCTACAAAGTGAGCTCAAGGCCAGCCTGAACTGCACATCAAGACCTTGCCTCAAAAGGACAAAAAAAAAAACAAAAAAACTCACACTCCAGAAGAAAAACAGGTACTATATAATTTCCTAATTATAATAACAAGAGTTACATAGAAAATGCTTTATCACTGTACAACACACAATTTTAGAAGAACCCATGCACTGAACTTCTTCATGTCTAAATCTTTCCATCAGCACATGTCGGCCGCACACAGTGGTCGTGTTCACCATGGGGTCTGCGCATGTACATAACATCTTCATTTTTGTCCCTTCCTCTTTCTCCCTCAAAACTTTCTTCCCCTGCCATTTACAAAAGCTCTATTTCCACTATTTTCCTTCAATTCTTGCCTCTCCTCCTCTTCTTCCCCTCCCACCTTCCCTTCCTCTCCTCTTCATTCTTCTTCATGGTCATTTTTTATAATGTCTAGGAGCCATCTCTGAATTCTTCACTGTACGTGCTGTTCTTGGACAGCTTAATAACTCTTCCCCAAGAGAAAGGTAACACTTTACTCAAAACACCACGGACACGTTAGCACTGACACAATGTATATGCGTTGCAGTCTATGGAAGTCACTCATTCAGTGCTGGTTAAATGATGACTCATGATGCTGCATCTTCCACTGTAATACATCTGAATACAGACTTCCAGTAACCCTCTCAAAAGCTGATACTGTGCTTTCATTGACAATCTCAAATCTTACACAGAGTATTTAGGAATATGTGATTGATAAATTTACTTTCTGGTTGTATGGACTTTCACAGCATAGAAGTATCCATCTTGTAACCATGTTCCATCTTGAAACCTTCTGGTCACAATCATTACTAGAATGTGATCTCTTTAAATACAGCATGCATCCTGTGTCTCACACACTGCCACCACAAGGACAAAGACCTGCGGGTGGGGGACTAGAGTGTTGAAATGAAAAAGCTCATTCTAAAATTCATACTGATATCCAAAGGATCCAGAAGGGCCTGAATAACATTGTAAACAAGAAAATCATAGGATTCTTCACAATTTCAAAGCCTACTATCAAATTATATTAATCAAAATAAGGAAGAACTAGTATAAGAACATAAATGTTAATCATTGAGACAGAATACAAACTCTAGAAATAAACTTACACATCCATGATCAATTTATTTTTTTACCAAAAAAGTGCCATGACCTATAAATACCAAGTATTCTCCTCAACATATAGGACTTCAACTATATATCCATACACAAAAGGATACATTTAGACATCTCATCTAAAAAGTTAATCCAAAACATAACATACAGCTAAATAAAAAACTAAAACTGTAAAATTTGTATAAGAAAACTTGAGCATAAATTTCTCTGTCTTTATATCACACAAATATTTTCCATATGACACCAAAAGTACAAGCAAGCATATGGCACCGTTAAAGACAAACACATTCTCCAGGGGTGACAGAGCTGTCCTGTAACCCCAGAGCAGAGGGGAAGAGTAACAAGCCCAGCACAGGCCAGGGCACCTTGGCAAGACCCTGTCACAAAATAAGATACAGGAGGAGCTAGGTTCAATCCCTAGTACCAAAAAAGAGAATAAACAAATAAAAGCTCTTGTACAACAAAGGACAGTCAAATGCAAATCACTAATGAGGGGAAACATTTTCAAATCAAACATCTGATACATAAATCGTGTGTACCAAATACATACAGAATCCCTACAATTCAACAAGAAAGACATAAATAAGTCACTGAAAAATGGACAAAGAATTTGGGTTCACTTTTTCCAAAAGAATATTCGCAAATGGCCAATAAGCAGAAGAAAAGGTCATTAGCCATTACACAACCATAAATCCAAATCGAATGAGGTGCCACTTCACACCCACAAAGTGCACATAATAAAAAAAAGAGGGCTGTGCTGACAATAATGTACAGAAACCAAAACTCTCACATCTTGTCAGTGGACACTGAAAATGGTGCAGCCACTTTGGAAACAATGACAGTTTCTCAAAACATAGGAGTATGATTACCCAGCAATTCCTTTTCTAGGTGATACGTATACAAGAGATCTGAACACTCATGATCATAGAAAAATTTATACATGAAGTTCAGAGCAGCAATATTTTAACAAGCTCGCTGGGCATTGGGCACATGCCTGTAATCCCAGCACTCAGGAGGCTGAGGCAGGAGGATCGCTGAGAGGATGAGGCCAGCCTGGGCTACAAAGTGAGTTCAAGGCCAGCTTGATCTGCATAGTAAAACCTTGCCTCAAAAAGAAATAAAAACATTCAAAAAAGCTGGAAAGTTGAGGAAGAGAATATCCATCAATTGATGCATGGAAAAAAAATGTAGTAAATCTATAGAATGGAATTACAAATCTCCAAACTAAAAAGCAGAGACAACTTTGAAATGTATAACTTATACTTAGTGGGAACAGCAGAAGGCAAAGGAAGACAAAAAGGAAGAGAAGGAATGTCTGAAATAGCAACTACTGGAAATTTCACCCAAATTAACACACCACAGACCCAGGAAACTCAGAGGACATCAAGCTGAATGAATGCCGAATAAAACTACACCTAGGCATTTCATTTTTAAACCAAGAAAAATCAAAACTAAAGAAATACTTGGAAAGAAGCCAGAGGCGGATAAGCCTTACTTCCAAGGAAGCAAAGATAAGAGTATATCCAACCTCCAGAAAGCATCATCCAAGAAGAGAACCGAATGAAATGTGTGGTGTCAAGAGAACAAAACTACCACCCTAAAATTCTCTATCCTGTTAAATTATAAAAGTAAAGGAAAAATAAGGACTTTCTCAGGCAAACAAAAAAATTGAGAAAATTTGTTTCCAGTAGACCTACATTGTATGACATTAAAAAATTCTTTAAAAGGAAAATTTTATTACTCAGAAATTCAGATCTACATAAAGGAAGAATATCACAGAAGCAATATGTGATGATGAAAGTTTTAAAAAACTTTCTATTCATAAATGATCTCACAGAGGTTAGGTGTGGTGGCACATGCCTGTAATCCCCACATGAGGCAGAAGGATAGTTGCAAGTTCAAGACCAGCCTGGGCTTCCAGGCCACCCCAAACTTTACAGTGAGACCCTGTCTCAAATAGACAAAAAAAAAAAAAAAAAAAAAAAAAAAAAAAAAAAAACTAACAGAAAAGTTTTTCACAATAATAAAAGTAGCAATGTATTATTCAATTATGTATGATCACATATATATGTATGTATGTATATTTAAGTATATTTTCATACAAATAAAATGAATGCTAGATAATCCAAGAAATGAAGGAGAGAAATTAGGAATATTTCACTATTATACTCAAAATATCTGAGAAAGTATGATGCTATTTGAAAGTGGATTTGAATTAGTTATAAACATATACTGCAAATTCTAGGGCAACCAATAAAAGTTAAAAAAAGAAGTGTAACTGATATGCTTACAAAAGGAGAGAAAATGGAATTATCTGAAATAAAAAACACAAAAGGAAAAAATAGTGGAAGATAAAAGATAGCAACAAAAACAACAATTAGACGTGACAATTTTGAAGGAAAAGAACAAAGTTGTAGGAAAAAAAATTACTTAAGTATGCACAAGGCCCCAACACCAAAAAAAATGAAACAAAGATTTTTTTAATAGGCCAAATACCTTAACAGACAGTTCACAAAGCAAAAGACATATAAACACATACACAGAAATGGCAAATAAGCACAGGAACAATGCTCCTCATCCTATGTCATCAAGGAAACGCAAATGTAAACAAGGAGGTATCTACACACTTGAGAGAACAGCTGAAATCCAAACACTCACTATACCCAATGCTGGCAAGAAAGTAGAAAAATAGAAACTCACACTCACTGTTGGTGAAAATGTAAAATGTTACAGCCCCTTTGAAGACAGGTGATCAGTTTCTTTCAAAATTAAATATACTCTTACCATTTGATTTAGCAACTATGCCCCTTGGTATTTAGGAGTTAAAAACACGACCATAAAAAAACTGCACACAGATGTTTAAAACACCTTTATTCATAATTGCTAAAACCTGGAAGAGACCTACGAATCTGTCAGTAGAAGAAGGGATAAATAGCATTACACCTGAAAAACAGAGTATTATTCAATGCTAAGGGGCTGGGGATGTAGCTCAGCAGTGTGTCTGCTGGCAAGTGCAAGGTCTTAAGTTCGATTCCCAGTAAAAAAAAAAATGCTAAAAGAAAGTAAGTTACTGAGCTATAAGAAGTCATGGAGCAAACCTAAATATATATTAGTAAGTAAAAGCAGCAAATCAAAACACACTACAAACTGTAAATTCCAAACTGTATCTGGAAAAGACAAAACTATGAAGATGGTAAAAAGATTAGTAGTGGCCAGGGATTGGGGAGAGGGAACAATTACAAGGGAGAACGTGCAAGATTTTTAATGCAATGAAACTACAGTGTATGATTTAATGGGACATACACATCATCATATATTATCCATACTCACAGGATGTACAATACCAAGAATGAACCCTAGTGAACACCACTGGTTTGGGGTTGTAACGATGTGTACGTAATCACTCAATTGTAACAAATGTACCTTATCAGTGCAGTATGTTAATAATGGAAAAGCTATACATGTGTAGAGGCTGGAGGTTTAGGCGCTATCTCTATATTATCCTCTCAATTTTTCTAAACGTAAAACTGCTCAGTAAAATGTGTTTTAAGAAAAATAGCACCATCAAGTACAAAATGATGGCATACACACATCCCTGAGAAACACAAAAATACAAATAAAGAATAAATTGAAAAATAGGGACTGGGAAGTAGGGAGATACATTCCTCATGAGAAACAGACACATGTACATGTAAGACGAACACTACCCTGACACCAAGGCCAGACAGAAAACTTCAGGTTAGTATTGTTTATGAATATAGACTTTAAAATCCTCAACAAAATACTAGAAAACTGAACCCAGCAACACATTGAAAGGATATATACCACAATCAAATGAGGTTTATCCCAGCAATCCAAGAATGTCCCAACATACAAATATCAATCCATCTAATACACCACATTAATGAAATAATGGAGAAAACGGCATGAGGATCTCAACTGCTATAGAAAAAGCATTCAGTAAAATCCAACATCCTTTTTCCAAGACACTTGAAAATCTTAGTAGAGGAATAGAGAAATTCCTCTACTGAGAACAGTCTCAATGCGCAGGACATGAGTACAGCACACTTCTGAACACGTCTCCAGGGGTGTTTCCAGGGACAACTGGCATCTGGGGCAGGAAACCGAGGACCAGCACACCCTGAAACTGGGCAGCACCATCCAACAGGCGGGAAATCGGATGGACACACACAGAAGGAATCGCTCTGCTCTCTCCCCACACATCCTTCCTGCCCTCGCTTCCATTCACCAGGAGGGAGCTTCTCGTTCTACCACCTGCTGCCTGCCGTGATATGCTGCCTCATCATGGCCCCGGAAGCAACTGAGCCGAGAGACCATGGGCTGAATGTGGGAGCCAAAATACACCTTTCTTCCTTTAGGTTGGTTTCCTGAGGTGTTTTTTTCACGGTGGCAGAAAAGCTGCTTAACATATTAAGAAAATAAAAATAAATTTTAAGTAAATTAAGAGGCCTGGTGGCAAACTGAATGTCTCTAAAGGAGGTATAGATGGCAAGGATGAAAGCAAACAGTTGCACTTTAATTTATTATGTAAAAGAAACTGTGTGGACATAAGTTTGATTCTTTTGAGAAAAGATAAAGAGGTGGTTAAAGATAAAACACAGAACAGGGGTCCAGCACCTGCCAGGCAAACCGAAGGTCCTGAGTTCGATTCCCAGTACCAAAAAAAAAAGGTAACTGTTTGAAAAAAACAGAATAGTAAAATTGTTTGACCATTATGTTACTATCAACTTTCATTTTACTGGAATCCTTTCTTCTCCTTGGATAACCCTTGAAATAGTGCTGAAGGCCAAGAAAAGTGGAACAACCTAGATGTCTCAGAGGCATTTTGGAGAAACCAGAAAAATGAGGTAGCATTTCCAAATTGGAGTATCAGGGGACCAAAGCCTGGAAAAGTCCCCCATCCTTAAGGAGAGAGCACTCGCCTCAGATGCTGTTACAGCTGCTATAATTATAGCAGCCAGGAAGGGAAAAAAGAACACATTTTCTGGAACTCCGTGAGCTCTCCCTATGGTTTTGAAACCCAAAAAGTTGGTTGGATCATAGCCTACTTTACCCAAATCCTTTCCAAAATATTCATAATCTGAAAAACATTTTTATTATAATCAATGTTTCTTAAATTGCTGGCATTTAAAGAAGGAAAAGCAAACTGACCAAGCTACTGAAATAAATCCATGAGAAACAAATCTTAATTCTTCAAATTTCTCTTGTGGGCTCTTTTCTTCATACTTTCTAAGAATTTTTACACTTACTTATACTACTATTGTCTTCTTCCAGCCCAGAAATATACATTCATGGTAAAGGCAAAAATTAACTTCCTTGTTTTAATTTTAATGTAGTATCTCTGAGTAAATGCACTCCAAATCAGTATCCAACTCTGTACTCTCTTTTAAATTCGACTTCCTATTATATATTCCCAATTTAAGATTCTAAAAGCAAATTAACTCTTTTCCTTAAAAAAATAAGTGCCCCATCTTAGTTTTCAATTTCTTTACAAACAGTTCTATTTTGCATAGACTGTGCCTCCCCTAAATTCATATCTTGAAGTCTAAAGTCCTCAACTAGGGGCTGGGGATATAGCTCAGTGGAATAAGCACCCGCCTAGCAAGCGCAGGGTCCTAAGTTCGATCCCCAGTCCCACAAAAAAAATAAAAATAAAAAAATAAAGTCCTCAACTAAAACCATATTGGGAAATATGATCTTCAAATAGGGAATTAAGTTAAAACATGACTATTAGGTAGCCCCTAATCCAATACGGCTGATATCCCTAGAAATGAGAGGGATGCCAGGGAGGCCACAGTCTCAGGAGGAACTAATCTTTCCAGTACCAAGACCTTGGCCTTCCAGCCCCCAGGACTGTAAAATTAAATTTCTATCGTTTAAACCACCCAGCCTGTGGTATTTTGTCACAACTCCAGAAAGCTAATACAAACACCATTTTCTCTCAGATATTCCTAACTGAAAGTAGCATCCACTTAAATAATTTTTTCCTCTTCCAAACTAGTGAATGGCTAAACACTCTTTAAAAGCAAGTTTCTCATTTGCAAATTTCAGAACCACTAACAAGTATCAAGAGATGCACAAAACTAAGAAAGGTTATTAAAAATATTTATGTTAACTACTCTAGCTTGCAATTAAGGGAAAAAGAAATGAAATTTCATAAAAGCTTTTGACATTTAAATCAAAATGCAGGCATAAAGAGACTCAGTGATTCCACAGCACAGATGACACCAATTTATCTTGAGTACAGGAGAAGAAACAACCTGTTTAAGCTTGGAGACATCCAATATATGTGCACAGAAGGAGGAAGAGCTGGTGCAGAATAACATGCATATAAAAGAAGTGGGAGTTGGGGAACCAAAGGAAAGGCTGTCCAGCAAAGTGTCTAAGATAACCACATTCAGAGTCACAGGTGTGTCCAAGGAACAACTGCCTGCTTTCCAGCTGTGTGACATCGGACAAGACACTGAGTAAGTATAAATTTTAAAATGTAATTTTAGAATCATAAGAATTAAATGAGATAATGCCTATAATGAGCTTGATTTAATGCTATTTTTATATTATCTTCTTAGTTACTCTTCTCTCTTTGCTGAGACAGAATACCTGACACTCAAAATTAAAGAAGGAAAGGTTTATTTAGCTCACAGTCTGTGGAGGTTTCAGTCCATAATCAGCTGGCTCCAAGTAAAGGTGGCAATGCACAGGGGCAACACTTCAAGGCAGCAGAAGACAGAAAAAGCAACAAGAGCAACAGTCTTTCTTCCCAGCAGCAACAACCCAAGCCTGGTCTTTACCAGCAGCATTTCTATCACCCTTCAGGTCTGAGCTCTGACTGGAATCTCACATACAGAACAGCCAAAGGTGTTCCAGCGCTACGCTTTCAGGCGTCATCTACAAATCTTTCCAAACTCTTCCCACAAGCCATTCCCAAACACTCTTGAACCACATGATGAGGTATAGTCACAGCAACAATGCCACTTCTCTGGTACCAAATTTTGTCCTGGTTACTTTTTATCTCCTTGCTGACACAAAATACCCTGATGCCCAAAATTAAGGAAGGAAAGGTTTATTTAGCTCACAGTTTGTGGAGGTTTCAGTCCATCATCAGCTGGCTCTAAGGCAGGAAAGCATGGCACAGGGGCACTACTTTAAGACAGCAGAAGACAGGAAAAGCAACAAGGGCAAAAGGGGGGAAGCAAGCCTCTTTTCCTCCCTTCTACTGTATGCAGGCTCTCCACCCACACCATCTGCACTCCCTCCTCTTCCACAAACTCAAGGTGTTTACAAAGGGAGGCTCCTCAATAATCGATGACAGGATATTAGATTAATAGTGTATATCTGTATGTGTTAGCCTGAACACACACTTCGAAGATATCAATATGTAAAGCAGCAACAAGCGGTGTTTTTTTTCTGTTGTTGTTGTTGTTGATGTTGTTGCTGTTGTTGATGTATGCCTGTTTTCTTTCTTGTCTTTGGATTTTTGGTTCTTGTGGTTTTT
>PVLD010016400.1:12517-45218 GCA_004027595.1 Dinomys branickii | reverse complement strand
CAGCATCCAGAGCTAATTCCCTTCTATGTTCTCTATAATTCTGTATTTCCTCAGTCATTTTTGTATTAGCAGAAATGAAGATAACTTTATATTATACAGCATCCAGTGCAAATTCCCTACTATCTTATCTATAATTTGGTATTTCCTTTAATGTTTTTGTGTTAACTAATGTGAAGATAACTATGTAATACAACATCCATTTCTAATTCCCTACTATATTCTGTATAACTTTGTATTTTCTGTATTGTTTATGGCTTTTCTGGTTCATATGTCTCCATTCTTTTGTCTTTAAAATAAAATTAAAAAAAAACAAAAAAAAAAACAAATACCTTGGGCTCTGAGGAAGAGTACAGATATTACCTATCATCTGGGAATATCTTCACCAGCAAGCTTGCAGGCTTCTCCAGGGTCACCTTGTAAGGATTACCAAAGTCTGCAAAGTAGTCCGAGGCCTTCTGGCACATGGTGTTATGAATGAATGAATAAATGAAGGGGCCTACTGTTCATTAGACAGGATGTTCATATCTGATATTTCAAGAAGCTGCTTTTCTCGGAGTCATGGTGTAAACAACTCCCACACACCTCTAGGCCTATACGAGGTCATGGCCCTAGGGGCGGATGTATGGCTCAGTGTACAGCACCAGCCTAGTACATAGCAGGTCCCAGGTAGAACCCCAGAGCAATGCCTACATGCACAAAAGATTTTGCCAACAAATTGGTGGTCTGAAGATAGATAAATTTATTAAAAGGAGAGAGGCTGTGGGCAATAAACTCCCAGGAAACCCTGAAGCAACCTGTACCTTGGTGTTGTCACCAGCATCTTATGTAGTAAAAGCTGCCATGGCAACGTAAGATGCAAAGGTGCCAGAGAATGCCGGGCTGGTTTGTTTTGCTGGCCGGGGAATGTTTTTCACTCATCTGTGAGACTTCTCAAAGTCCTGCTGAACTCGCTACAGACTACAATGTTTTTCTGGTATCCTCTGTGTAGTTTCCATGTGCTTCCTCTGACTAATGCCTTAGTCACAGATTATATAATTCGAGCAGTTGGAAAAAGAAGCCTCATCTGTGGACCATGAGGGTAACAGCAAGTGGCGGTGTCCTCAGAGTACATCCAAGAATGAGAAGGTTGGGCAGAACTACCTTCTGCATTTCAAATGAGGAAGTCAAACTATCAATGTTCAAGGCTCAACAGACAGCAGGGTCCAGGTGTGGTGGCCCATATCTGTAACCCTAGCACTCAGGAGGCTGAGGCAGGAAGATTGCCACAAGTTTGGGGCCAGCCTAGGTTACATAGTAAATTCAAGGCAGCCTGAACTACATAGCAATGCCTTGTCTCACAAAAAAAAAAAAGAAAGAAAAAGAATAACTAAATCCATATCTGACTCTGCTCATGCTTGTTACCCCAAAACCAGCACTTCTGCACCTGTGAAAACCTCTTCATGATGGTCTTATATGAATACCTGTTTTGACTTGGCCTGAAAAGTTATTTGCAGAGTTCTGACCCAGAACCATCTAGTCTAAGAGAGTTTAAAACCAAAATCCCAGAAACTGAAAAAAATAGAGAAAGAAAGAAAAAAGGAAAGACAGAAACAAATCATTAGTGCCCGCCAAAAGCCCAGGGACAGAGAAGAGCTGCATACCAGCACTCGGGGCCGGAAGGCAGAGGATTGAAATGGCCCAAGAAAAATGTGTCATTCTAAACTGAGAAGAAAACAACTATTGTCTAACACTTAAATAAAAAATACAGTGCAGACAAACAGCTGATTTTTTTTTTTTTGCTTTTGCTTTTTGGAGCAAAAGGCAATAAAAGAAAAGACATATTATTTGAAATGTGGCCTTTGTGCAGCACCTCGATTTTCTACAACTAATTTCCACCCTAGAATTAAGCTCCACTTCAGATAGTTTAACTCTGGAGGATAAGTGACAGAGTTCCGCAGTCATCACTGACCCAGGTGAAAGGTGAACAAGACCGATTGTGCTGCGTTTAGGGAAATGTGCACAGGGCCATGGTGATTTTAGCGTTAAAAGACAGAAAGTGGCGCCATCAAACCTCAAATTACTAAGTAGATACCGAAAGGACAAAACATTAGCATGTGTAAGTGGGAAACAAGATGCACCTCTGGGAAATATTGTTTGATTTCAGCCCAGTAACTGCAATGGTCTTCAGGAGTCAGTAACAGGCCATTCACTGTCCACGTACCAAGCTGCCTGATAAGGCTGGAGGACTCTAATGAGTACTCATCTTGTAAATAAGGAAATTATAGAGGATTTTCAAAAGGGGTACTCACACGAAAAATGGCTAGCTAAGTCCTGTAACTATGTAGCCAGAGGAATAAATTAACAGTGAGGTCAGGCCCTTTTTTATAAACAGGGGCTCAGAGATGAGCCCTGACGTACCTCTCTCAGGGGCTGTTAAGGCTGTTTCCTCTACTCTGAATATCAGCACTAGTCCCTTATGGGAAATCTTAGTTATTTTAGGTATCATCTCTTCACTTCTCTCTATGTTTTATTATACATGAAGACATAGGTAGTTAGACATGTTGAGCTTGGAAATGTTCTCTGATCTTTCCCTATATCATTGTGTTATATTAAAATTTTGAAAATGTTGAAGATACATATGGGCTTCTCTTCCTGTCCCTGCATACCCTGCTGCTGTGTCTGTGCCCATGTCCCTGAACATGATGTGTTCATATCTGTGCCCACCATCCCAGGAGAGCCAGGCCCTGTACAATCCTATATGCCACATGGTTTTCAATGCACTTTGGGGATTTGCAGACAGACCACACACACACACACACACACACACACACACACATGCACACACACACTCACCCGTCTCTCCTAAGTACAAAGAAATAAGGGCAGTGAGCTAAAATCCAGACATGAAGCCATGGTGTGGAACAATATCCAGCACTGAGCCCAGTGTCTATTATAAGATGCAAAAGCCAGAGCCAAGTCTCCCATATTAAGCCCTGACCTTGAAGAGCTCTAGTGAAGCCATCTGGATTCTGGACAAAACAAATGAAGATTTCTTCTGGAGTACATATCTTCACCTTGAATCCTGAGAACTCCCACCAACCAAGCAAAATAAGTTGAGAGTCAAAGACTATCAAGCATCAAAAGAATAAGCCACCATTACGTAAGAGAAAGCACAATAAATTTATACTTCTGGGGACTTTGATACTAGAATTATCAAAAGCAAAATGTTAAGTACATGAAATATTTAAAGAAATCCAAGATAAAGCATAACTGAGTAGAAGTACAAGAGACTATGAAATATTACCGGGCATGTTTGGAAAAAAGAGCCAAGTAAAATATTCATAAATAAAAAATACAATTTTTAAAATTAAAAGCTCATGGTGGGACTGAACAGAGAAGTAAGACACAGTTCAGGGCTCACAGCATAGCTCAATGGAAGAGCATTTGCCTTGGGTTCCAGCCCTTCAGAGGAAGAAAAGAAGAAAGAAAGAAAGAAAGAAAGAAAGAAAGAAAGAAAGAAAGAAAGAAAGAAAGAAAGAAGAAAGAAGAAAGAAAGAAGATATAGTTGAAAAGAATATTATTTAATTACTGTGCCTGAAGAAATTGATCAGAGTACAGCATAGCCAGAAAGGAAGAGAAAACATGAAAGAGGCGTTAAGACGTGAAAGATAGAACGAAAATGTTTATTTACAGCAGAAGTCCCAGAAAAGACTGGTAACAATAGATGAAAGGCGATATTCAAATGAATGGGAATAATAAATGAGAATTTCCAGCACTGATGAGAGATTTGAGTCTATAGATACAAGAAGCACAACTTACACCATGAAGATAAAGATTTAGAAATCTATACTGGACACATAGTAAAACTACAGATTGAACTTAAAATAAGATCTTAAAGGAAACAAGAAAAAAGGTAGATTGCTTAACAAATAAACATGACTTATGAAATGTGTGCTGGGTGTGGTGCACACACCTGTAATCTCAGCACTTGGGAGACTGAGGCAGGAGGATTGCCACAAGTTCAAGGCCAGCCTGGACTACACAGTAAATTTAAGGACAGCCTGAGCTACACAGTGAGACCTGCTTTCAAAAAAACAATTATGAATTGTGCTCAAAGAATACAGTGAATGTTTGTATTTTTAAAATCTTATTACAGTAAAAGACACATTGCCATTAATCCCTCTCAAAAAACTCTCCCTGACTTCAAACATATTCGTCTCACTTTTCTTGCCACTTTTTTCAGCCTTTCTGGAAGGCTTCCTTTGTGAGTGCCTTTAGTTTGCGCTCCTGGCAGCCGGTCTCTCCGCGGGGCAGCTCTCCGCAGCAGCACTCCCCATAGTCTTCATCACGCTGCTGACAGACACTCGCGAGAGAACTCTAGGACTGCTTCAGAAAGTGGTGGTAACTATGGGACAAACGCATTCGAAGTGCGGGGGCGTGTGTGAAAGGGATTAATGGCAGCGTGTCTGTTACCCTAATAACTCCTTTTAATGTAAACGTTCACCGTCTGTTTCGACTGCCCTCTGTAGACTGTCAGCAGACGCCTTTACACACCTTTATACAGCTACAGAACTAGGACACTGCTCACACGTTGAAACCGAAAAGGGAAGCTAACAGAGTCGTGTGTGATGCCAAACTGCTTTGCAGAATGAGCGGGAAATAAAGAACGCTCAAGGAAGTATTGCACAGGAAAAGAAAGTAGCGATCTGAGGGGCGCTGTTCAAGTGTACTGCTGAGCACATCTCCAAACCCTTTTATGTGAAAAACAGATTTAGTGGGAGGTTAACACTTAAATGGGCTGAATGACAGAGTCTTTCAGGTTCCCTGCCTGGGAATGCAGGTGACAACTGAGTTATTGGTGGTTTAAAACCTCAGGGAGCAGTAATCACAACGTGCTTCCTCCTCTCAATTACTTCAAGCATTGTGTGATTGCAAGGCTGTTCTTGAGAACTACAATGTTTTTCTAGGCTATACTGTGTCGTTTCCATGTGCTTAGCCTGACTAATGGATTAGTCACAGGTTCAACATGACAGACTCCAGAAAAGACGGTCTTGATCTCCTCCCAACCCACACTTCCTCCACTCCCATCCTTTTTCCCTCTCCCTCCGCCTGAGTCTCCTGCCAGGAGGCACCAGGCAAGGACTTGCTGCTGTGGAGTTCGGCAACCTCCCCATCCCGGTTCTTGTTCAGACAGCCTCCCTGCATCCCTCAGCCCTTTTCCTCTAACCTCTTGTCCGTTGGTAGAAAATGCGGGAGCCCAGCTGCTAAGAGAACTGAGAGTAGGAGACACAAGGAAAAATTAGGTGCAGTTGATGCGACATGAACAAAGACATTGGACACTGTGCTTTTAGCAATATGGAAGAACATGCGCCAGCCCAGGACCCAGCAATTGAAAACTAGTCTCAAAAACTCAGCATGTAGAGAATATTTGTGTTCCCAGAACTCATGACAAAGGCAGACTATGTGAGCAGCAGCAACACGTGGATTAGGGAGCCACCAGGCTGTTTATATGAACTAATGTGATGGCACTGGCATAGGGATATGTGCCTGAAATCCCAGTCCTTGGGAAGCTGAGACAGGAGTATCGCAAGTTCAAGGACAGTTTGAGCTACATAGTGAGACTCTGCCTAAAAAAGTAAATAAATAAACTAATGTCAACTGATAAACTAAGTACAAGGGTTATGACTATGTAACAATCATACAGAGACAGAATCTTCCAACTTATTAGTATATTTAGGACATTCTTTTCCGTGGTGTCTGTAAGTTCTTCCTTGTGAATTTTTATTTAAAATGGTGGTGTGAAAACCAACTATGGGAACCAAGAGAATCATGTAGAATAGTAAACTCCACTTTGTCCTGGCCAGTTATGCCTGCAGAGTGTTGGGAGGGCTCTAGTGCAGGGGCTGGTTGCAATCATGTCCAACCATTGATGCCCTGATTCCAAGTTCCAGACAATGGAGGGCATCATGGTATCTAGACGTAGGGGACCTCTGTGCAGTGTGTCACTGTTGTTTTGTTGTTGTTGATTTGTTCATTAATTTGAAGACAAGCATTCTTGTACCTCAGCCTCCCTAGTAGTTGGACTTCAGGTGCTCCCCAATGAGCCCGGCTTTAAATCACTTCTTTTTGTGCAATTATGTTCTATGTTGGGCATTTGTTGTAAGAACAGTAAAACAGGATACAGATTTTAGAGAGACAGATACAGAGGGAAAGAGATGATGACATGATGGAAATAAAGAGATGACAGGGAGAGACAGAGAGAGAGAGAGAGAGGGAGAGAAATGGTGGATACATTAGAGTCCAAACCGTAGGTAGGAACACGTGCTACTTTCTACAAGAAAAGTGGATAATACAGTTATCACCCAGGGACTGGAGTTTTGAGGTACAGGCTGAGAGATAAAAAGAGCTCTGGTTTGGCTGGTAGCTAGCACTCTGGGGAGCTGAGGAGATTGCAGGTTCAAGCCCAGCTGGTACAACTTAGCAACATAGGAAGAAGCTGTATCAAAATTTTTAAAATACTGTAAAAATAAAGCGCTGGGAAGGTAGCTCAGTGCAAAGACCCCAGGTTCAATCTCCAGTACAGACAGAGCATGCTACAGAATATAGGAATAACAGAGATAAGGAGCAGCTACCATCTTCACCCCTAGGGCTAAAATAGAGCATTCAAAGAAGAAGCTGGTGTTGAGCGTAGTGCCACACACCTGTAATCCTAGCTAGCACTTGGGAGGCTGAGGCAGGAGGATCACCTTGCATTTGAGGCCAGCCTGCACTATATAATGAGTTCAAGGCCAGTCTGAACTACATAGCAATGAGATCCTGTCTCAAACAATGACGACAACAAAAACCAAGAGCTGGCTGGTCCCTGAGCTGAGACCCACACCTCATGGCAGAGGGTACAGCCAGGGCCCCCAGGACAGTGGGAAGGTTTACAATGGGCCTCACAGTAAGGCTTTCCAGAAACCTTCCCGCAGGTGTATAGAGGATGCCATCCACTGCTGAGCTGCACAGGGGGTACCAGGAAAGCCATCCAAGGGAACGCGCCTTGCTGTGGCTGCTCTGCTGCTAAGCCTCCTGGGAGGCTCCAACAGAGCTCACGCTGAGAAGCTGCCCACAGGAAGGCATCACAGGCTGTGACCCTCAGCACTGCAGACAAGGATGTGCACCCTGCAGAGGCCTGGCAGCACCAGCCTCTCGCCCTGACAAGAGGAGCCTTTCCCTCTGCCCATATCTCTTCCAACTCTCCGTGACCATGCCTAATGCACACCAGCTGGCCAGGGAAGCTGCTTCAACTCCCGGTGCTCTATCAACAGAGTGGGTCGTGATGGGTGAGTCTGGATTTGAGAAGCAACAAACTGATGACCATCACCGTGAATGAGGCCGATGGGCGCAGCGTGGATCCTACAGATGTTCCCTCCAGGCTGGAAGCCCTGGATGCTTCCGCCAGAGAGCTACGTTTGTGACCAGGTGTCTGAGCAAGCTGGTTCCTTGCTTCCTCTTGTCCGATATCTTATGATAGCCCACTGCCTCTCCCGGTATTAGCCATTGTTATGTGCTGAGCCCTAGACTATATCTGATTAATAAAAATAATAATAATTAATAATAATTTTGGTCTGTTCCAAAGCAGGCTGGGCCAAAGAAATCGGTCTGTCAGGCATGTTCAAAAAAACTGTTAGACATAGTTCAGTGGCACAGCGCCTACATGGCAAGCACAGGGTCCGGAGTTCAATTCCTGGTACCAAAGGGAAAAAAAGAAAACTGTTAAGAAAAAAGTTAAGAATATTGTAAAATTGCCAGGCATGAGGGGGGTACACCTGTAATCTCAGGCCAGCCTGGGCTACAAAGTGAATTCGAGGTCAACCTGGATGACATATTAAGACCCTGTCTTAAAAAAAGAATACAAAAACAAAACAAAAGAGAACATTGAAAAAGAAACCACAGTAGTAAATAAATGCAATACCATGACTTTAGAGCTTCTGTAACATATTCTTTGACAATGTAGCATCAAGAGCTCTGAACTACTTACTAGTTGTGCAACCTTAGACAAATTAGATTACTTCTCTGTGCCTCAATATCTCCAACTATAAAGTTGATAAAATAAAACTACCTACTTCAGGGGATTGTTGAGAGGATTAAATGAGTTGAAGCACGTAAGGTCCTAGGGAAGGACCGAGTGCATGGGTGTCGCTCTCAGCATTCGAGATGGTATACTAGATCCTCGCTCACCCCCTGCAGCCTTCCCCAGGCTCCTTTCCCAGAACAAGGACAAACACCACTCCCAAGGGCACAGTGAAAGCACAGCTTCCTGCTGTTGGGCCCGTGGGGACCCCTGGCCACACAGGACACCTGGCTCGCTCTTCTTTCAACACTGGACAAAAAGGCTGAAAGCCAAGACAGGTCCTGCTCCCACCCTTAGAACTGACCCAAACAGCTTGGAGCTTGGCAGTGCCAGGGGAGGGTTTGGAAAGTAAAACAACTGCAAACAACACACAGGCTGGTCTTTGTCGCGTCTGGCCCTGCTCGCAGCCAGGCACGGAAACAGGGCGGCTTTGTGAGAAAATGCCTTTCTCTCCGTGCAGTAATTGAATCCAGTTGTGGGTGGTTTTCGGTAATGGGGTGTAAGACAGTTTTGCCTCTCAGACACACGTCTGCTCCAGCTAAGTGCTCTTTCGTTGCTCTCCAGTCCTAGGGAAGCAGAGCAGCAACACACCCTCGGACAGTACAGTCCCCGAGAGCTGGCACACAGGCTCGCCCAAGGGGTAAGCTGGGAACCCTTTCAGCTCTTTACAGACAGACCCCTGGGGTGGAGTCCCAGGCAGCCCTCCAGAGACTGGATCAGCTTTGCAACAAGCAACACTGGGAGCAGTTTTGAGGCAGCTGAATCTCAGGGCACCTTAGACCCCTCTTCATGGAGGCTCCCCTTGTCTAACTACCATCTTTCTCCTCAAGAGAACCAGGGAGAGGCCAGGACAGTGGGTCGCTTCTCCTCCTGGAGCTACTGCTGCCTGAAGTGAAGAAGTCTCTGTTCCAGTTACCACCACCATCTTGCCCCACGCCCTGGAGCCCTGCTCTTGGGGCGCAGATTCAAAGGTCTTTGCCATAAACTCCTCAGTAAGCAGGTTTTAAAGTTTTTTAATTATGCTATATAGGCTGGCACAGCATTCTGGGAGGCTGAGGCAGAAGGACTGCATCTTCAAGCTAAGCCTGGGCAACTCTGTGACTTGGTAAGACTCTGTCTCAAAATGAAAGAAAGAAAGAAAGAAAGAAAGAAAGAAAGAAAGAAAGAAAGAAAGAAAGAAAGAAGAGAGAGAAAGAGAGAAGGAAAGAAAGAGGGATACCATATATGGTCAGCCTCTTAGGGCAGGGACAGAAGGTGGGTCTGGAAGAGGCAATGGGATGCACCCTATGGGCTTAATAATGCCCCTTAGTTATTGAGGGCTGATCAGGTCTGCAATCTCCCAAACCAGTGTACGGTGAAGGCTAATAAAAGAGGCAAATGGAATGATGTCAGGGCTCCAGGAGGATCAGAGCCCTCTCACAGAGTTTGAGACTCTCTCAGGACTAAGATCAAGACCTGCTCTGGGTGGCCTGTATTTTGGTTTTCAGAAGAAGGGAGGGGAGTATTCAAGAAGGGCAGAACCTCTCCAGGACTTCTCCAAGTAAAGTAATCCTTATTAAGGATTAAGTTTAATCCACCCAGGAGTGAGATGCCTGAGGCTATAGTCCTTAGCTAGTTAAGATCAGATCCAGGTGTCCTTGGCTGTGATCTCAACTTACCTTTGAGGCTTTCTGGCTTCATCCACCATTACAGGCTTTAGTAGGGATTAATGACTCATAAAGGTTCACTCACTGTGAGTCTGATGCCCATTTCCAGACAAGGAGCCTAAGCCTTGGACAGATTCAAAAGCGAATATGAAAAGCCAGCTAACTAGCTTAAATCCTGCTCAGGTCTGTTCACAGTGGTGTCCATCACCACCCAGCTCAGACCACACCTAGAAGCCTCTAGAAGGCAGGCACTAGGTTTTACTCACCTTCAGAGTCTTGGACGTGGCAAATAGTTGGCACAGGAGATGTTCTTTCTTGAACAAGTGTAAGGAAGGACGAATGGATGCATCATGTGTGCACACGTGGAGGTGTGCTGGGAGCAGTTCCAGCAGTGACAGTGTTGCAGTGTGGAGGCTCCCAGGAGAGGGCCCTGCAACCTGCACAGAGACAGGAGGCACGCTGGCTCTCAGAGGAGCGCAAGCTCAGAGCAGTGAGGGTGGCTTTCCAGGTGGGCAGCAGGAAGAGTGAGAGCCTGGAGCAGGAACAAGTTCCTGACCCGAGTCCAGGAAACAACGGCCTCGTGAGTCCCCCCTGGGCGTGGGGGGCAGAGGCCATGGGTGGCAGCCAAGGATTCTGGATGGTGCTGCCTGCAGGGGCAGACTGAGGCCTGCACATGAGCAGCGGTGGACAGGCCAGGAGGGAGGAAGTCCAGAGGCTCCAGATGCAGACACTTGAGGAGCAGGTGGGAAATGGAAGGGCAGAGGCACAGAGAAAGAGAAAGAAGCTGAGGATTTGAGGCCTTGGTGGGAGAAGACAACAGAGAGGGCCGAGTCTGAAGCCAGGAAATCAGTGAGTGTGAAGATCCCTATTGAGTGCAGCCCATGGTCGCTGCCACACCCGAGCTGAACTGCAGGAGGATCAGCAGCTCCTTGAGGTCCTCCAACCTTGGTCCCCAGTGGCAAAGTGTCTAGGGACAGGTGGGGCACAATCATGCTGGCCCCCTACCGACTGAGACTCCCAGAGCTCCTTCACTTGACAAGCAGCCTCACCCCTGGGCTTGGGGTCCCAGCCCAGGGTCTCATCTCCACTCAGGCAGCCAGCAAGGCCAGCATGGGAAGATGCAGCTCTCCAGGCCCTGAGCAGCCTCGCCCTGAGACTCCTGGCAGCCCCACTCCCCAGTTGTGGGAAGCGACACCCCATGACCTCGGGGAAACCAAGCCCTCTCTGTTGCTGGAATTAGTAGCTCATGTACGTGGGCAGGAGCAGCCTGTCATTGGACCCCTGGAGCTCCTGCAGTGCCACCTGCCATGCAAGTTGGTCATAGGTCAGCTGGCCTGTGTGCCAGGGTTGGAGGTACAGCTGCCAGGGAGAATTTTTCAGACCACATTGCTTTGCTGTTGCTGCTTGAAGCAGGGAAGGTGGAGAAGCAATCAGATATCGGCACTGGAATTCTCAGCTGAAAAGCAGGTGGAAATGAGAATGGGGAACATGAAGACAAAAAGGTTTGCTCGCATGAACTCCTGTCTGCATTGCTGGAGGCCAAAGTGTCCCACATCATAACTGGGCAGCCTCTTGCACTGGGACTGGGAACCCCTTAGGCTGGCATGGAGGGCTGAAAGGAGGAGGCGCCATGTTTGGTACTTCCAAGCCTCCCATTGAGGTCCACACTTCTGGGCTCTACCTTAGTTTCCTAAGATATGAGAAACTTACTCTCTCCTGGTTCCAGAAGGCAGAAGCCTGAAACCAGACAGCGTTGTGTTTCCCTCCAAGGGCCCCAGCGGAGAATCCTCCTGGCCCCTTCCACTGCTGGTGACAGCCAGCAGTCCTTGGCTTGTGGCTGTATCACTTCCAGGACAACATGGCCTTCTCCTGTTCCCTCCCATCTCATACAGGACAAACTAAGAAAAAACAAATGAATGGATGCATTAGTGGGAGAGGACAGAAGAGAAATGAAGCCACTGTCCCTGAGAGAGCCGAGTCTGAAGCTGGAAAAGTACAGTGTTACAGCGCAGAGCCCTTGTCATGGGACCCAGGGGCCACCTAGATAGCACAGATGATTGCAGGATGCTTGATCAGTTACTTCTGCAAAGGCTCTAGATGCGGTCACAGCCACAGCTCCAGAGGCTCAGGCATGAGCCCCTCCTTCTGGGGCCGCTTGCTGCCCTCCTGATTTCCATTCTCTGCTTCTCTGTGGCACTCACACTGCCCCAAGAGGCCTGCTCAGGATGCTTCATCCTGAAACAACTGGCTCCTCACAGTGGACGCTGAACATGCACTTGTCCCATATTCTAGGTGCCTGTTTTCAGCTGGCTTTTTACCTTCTCCACCTTGGTGTCCCATTGAGAGCTCAAACCCAGCACACCCCACAGAGGACATTGCTTCTCCAGGCTCCTTCCATGTAGACCTGACACGATCCCCTCCACCTGCTCAGTATGGACATCTTCACCTTTAATGTTCGCTCTGTGTCTGTAATCCCAGTACTCAGGAGGCTGAGGCAGAAAAATAGTAAGTTTAGATCCAACCTGGGCAACTTTGTGAGGCCCTGTCTCAAAATAAAAAAGGGCTAGGAACATAGCTCAGGGGGAGAGCAGCCCCGGGTTTGATCCCCAGTACTGCAAGGAGAGAAAGAGAGAGGGACCCACACTGCCCCTGTAACTCCATCTCTCCACTAACTTCCACCTCCCAACTTCCATCCCACCCAGACTGCAGATAGAATGTGTGTCTCCGCTTCAGCCCGGGACTGCCACAGACTTCTCAGAGGCCCCTACCTCTGTCTGCTCTTTCTGTTCTATCTCACACACTGCGAATAGGACATTCTTCCTAAAACACAGTTCTCATCCACCTGGTCAAAAGCCTTCATTAATTGCAACTACTTTGAGAACACAGCCTAAAATCTGAAGCTGGGCCTTCAGTGCCCTCCCTGGGCTGGCCCTGAACCCGCCCCTCCAAGGCTAGGTACCCCTTTACCCAGGCAAACAGACACAAGCAGGATGTGTCTTCTCCATACGTCCCATGCTTTCTTCCATACCCTTCCCCATTCAGAGCATAGTTTTCACAGCCTTCTAAAAGTTCTCTTTTTCTTTCTGTCAAAAAATGTATCAAAAATAAGAGATACTCACTGGAGCAAAGACTGCCAAGTTCCACAAACCAGAGTTACCCACCTCTTACTTCCTGTACCAAACAGAAAGCACACTTCCGAGCATGCTTATCTGATGGGGTGACAAGCAGAGCTTTGTTTGCTCGTGCACTGCGGCACCACCGCCTTCTGCCTTCTCGAGCGTTTTCTTTGTGACTCACCTAGGAAGGAAGGCATCAGTTTTCCTGCCTCTAATCCCTGTAACAGAAAAGGGGCTGTGTTCACAGACACGATGGTAGCAAACACGTGGAACTTTAAAGTTTGCAATACTGTGAGTGAGCTCCCTGGGGAGTCACGCGGTGCCAAAGGCCCGGTGCTCAAACTAAGAGCAGACTTCCGCCTGCAGAAACCCTGGCAGGCACAGAGGGGGCAGGGTGCGGGGCTCCCTTAGGGGCCTGCTGCTCATGCCTTTCCATGCCCATGTCCTTGCCTGCCTTGCCAGGAGAACAACGCTGTGCAGAAGCCCCTCCCCCACAACTCGTGGCCACCCGAAAGGAACAACCTAGGGTGAAACCCTGTGAGCTATTTGGAAAGATGCACATAGTCTATCTTTCTCTACGATATGAGAAACTGCAGATTCTTCTTTCATTTCCCTGGACCACTTAGCACCATCCTGTCCCCGCAGCCATGGGGATGTCACAGGCAGCTGAAGTTGCAGCTCTGATGCCCCTGACCCCCACGAGCACAGAGAGCTGCCAGGCTCAGCCGGACCCAGGTTTCCAGAGGCTCTGCCTTCCCTTAAGAGGAAGACACCGCTGGGAGATAAGCCGGCTCCAATGTTTCGTGGGAACTACTAGGTCTGTTGCTCAGAGAAAGTTACATAACCTCTTTGAGCTGTCCTTTCCCATCTGTTCAATGGGAGTGCTACAATTCCTTCCCAGCTGTTATGAGGATTGGAAAGATACACTGCAAAGAGCCTAGTTCAAGACAAAAAGTCCTCTGTCAATAGTAACAGCTTAAATTTGGGTGAAAAGGAAGACTCCTTTTTGGGAGGCTGGGGTGTATGTTAGTCACAAAGCACTTGCCTAGCAGGCAAGAGGCCTAAGTTCAGTCACCTCAGTCACACACACACACACACACACACACACACACACACATGCCCAACTCGGCCTGATGGCACACACCTGTAATCTCAGCACTCTGGAGACTGAAACAGGAGGATTGTCACAAATTTGAGGCCAGCCTGGGCTACATAGTGTGTTCAAGGCTAGTGTGAACTACATAGCAAAACCTGCCTCAGAAAAATGAAATTCTTTTTATGTTTGTAAGATACATAAAGGATTTTTACTGGAAGAAAAAATTTCCTGTAGTATTAGACAAGTTAATATGTGCCCTTCAGATGTCTGTTCCGGGAACACATGCTTGGAGCTGATCTAATTTAACGTTATTTATTTTATTTGATTCTCAGTCATCGCTCACTTGTGACTGACAATTACTACACTTAAAGCAAAGCCTTGATTGGAGACATAGCTAAGAGTTAGAGCACTTGCGTAGTACTCACAGGCCCTGGTTCGATCTATCACACCGCAAAAACAAAACTATACAGAATATGCAAAAAGAATTACATGCAAAGGTGTGGCTGCAGCTTATTTATAACAGAAGGTTGTTAACAATACAAACGTCTCACAATGGATGTATCTGATATGAATTCATATACATCATACACCCTCCCAGTCCGAGGAGAAATATATAAAAATGTCATCAACCGTGGCTGATAGAGGTAACATTATGGGACCCATTTATTGCTTACTATGCTCTGGATTGTTCTATAAAGAACTTTTGACTTTGCAATGTGTTATTTGCAAAGTCAAAAAGGAAACACAATAACCAAAGTCAAAGCGTGCACCTGTACCAGGCAGAGCTCGGAGCTGCCCACATATTACAAGGGCCCGTCTGTCGCACCCTCCCCTCCTCGGGCGAAGGTTCTGCCTGTGGCCCTCCTGTGAGGCCAGGCTGGACTGCAGCCTCAGGGCCTGGGGAAGGGACCCTTGGCAGTGGGCCATGAAAGGCCACAAAAGGCCTCCTCTGCTAAGAAAAGGACACAGACACATGAAAGCTCTGCTCACCGGACCAAGCTCTGGTCTCCAGGCCCCTTCTGTGCACTAAATGTCTGCAGAGTATGACACCCTGCCCCCAGGGGTGCCTGAGCTCCCAGGGGGAGGGTGGTCAGAGTGCCAGGGTCTGGAGCCCTTGGCTGGCCTCCTCAGCAGCTGACTCATTGCTAGGAACCAGCAGCTAAGGTGAAAAAGCATCTTCATTAAGGTAGTTGTAACTATGGGGGAAGATGGTTTTTGTTTTTGAATCTTTTAAAGACAGAACTTTTCTTTTTCTTGGTCTTAAATATTCTTCCCAAAGACGCTCTATGGAGCACTGTGTCTCCCAGGAGCGATGCCACACTTACTGACATCTTAAGCGGATCTATCATTTTCCAATTGTTTTTCTATATTAAACCTCAGGCCACTTCACAAAACCACTTCCAAACTTGATTCTATTCTCACCCCCTCTCCATGCCCCACCCCACTCCAGGTCTGGTGCAAGTTTGGCCCAGGCCCTTCGGTCAGAGGTGCACTTTGGGGTGCCTCCCCCCTTTCCCCCTTTCAGGACTTGCTCCTAGGTACCGAGCTGATGGGACAGGGGAGGGGCAAAGAGCCACTACCAGGCCGTCCTGCAGCCTTCAGCTGATGGTGGGTGACTTGGACTGGCCACCGTGCCCTCAGGGAAGCAGACAGCTGAATGTGGGCCTCCTTGGGGGTGTATTTGGGCACCCTAGAAGGATGTGCTGGGTCGTCATATGTGGTAAATCTGGGCTCAGCCTTCCATGCGTTCTCCGCCAAAGCTTTGCGCCCGAGCTTCCTGGGAAAGGATAAACCTCTGTTACTTTCTAAGTAGCATCCACTTAAACCACAGGGAACAAAGCTTCCTGGCCCTCAGAATGGGCTGGGTTCCAGCTCTCCCCACAACTTTTCCTGCTGCCCTCTCTTTTTGCTCTGAGACCCTTCCCTGCTCCTAGAGGTACCAGTAAACCTGCTGAGTCCTTTTCCTATTCAAGCGTCCAAGTGAGGAGCTCTCTGACATCCCCCTGTTTGTGGTTGATCTCCTTAAAATCCCTTCACCCGGAGATGTGGCTGCGTGTGTTTCCCATGGCCTTGGGGAAAGGAAAGAACTGCTCTCACACCCACTGCATTCCAAAGACTCAGATTCAGTCTCTTCTCTTCCCAGTCTCTCTCAGTAGAAGGTGGGGTTGGTGGTAACAGGGCTGTGAGTCACCTCTCAGGAATCCCTGCCCCTCTGGCTCCTGCGGGTGTTGGCACAGGGATGGGGCACTTCGCTGGCCTGATTCTTGGGGCCAGGTAGCTAAAGGCAACAGAAAGAGGCCGCTGGAGATGGCTGTGTGTTTCCAGATCTCTCCACTCTTTTTCTGCGGAGCTAGATTTTTATCCAGTATCATTTTTCTTGTGCCTGAAGGACTTTCTTTAATACTTCTTATAGCACGGGTCTCCTGGGGATCAATTTTTTCAGCTTTTGAATGTCTGGAAAACTCTTTCTCTTGCACTTGTTTTTGAAAGATAATTTGTTGAGCCCAGAATTTTAGGTTGAACACAGTATTTTTTCTTTCAGGGCTTTAAAGGTGGTTGTTGTTCTGTCTTCTGGTTGCTTTTGTTCTGACCAGGGGTTCTGCTATCATCCTTATCTTTAACTCCTCCGTTTAGAACACAGTGTTTCTTCTTGAGTTGATTTCAAGGCTCTGGCTTTGTTACTGCTTTTGAGCAGCATGATTATGGAGTGCTTTGGTGTAATTTTCTTCACGTCTGTCTTGCTTGAATTTCACCTTGTTGAGTGCTGGATATTCTTGAGTGTTTTTCTGGGACACAGTTAAGTCACTTGGAAATAGCCTGTTCCTTTCAAGATCTGCTTTTAAGGCTTGCAGGGAGGCACAGAGCTGCCTGCAGTCTGAGGCTAGTTAGCTGAGGGGGCTTTCTCAGGAGGGCTGAGATAGGACCTTTCTGAGTACTGTCTTTACTGAGTGGCCTGTGAATGACAAGGTTTGGACTCTGGCTGGTGGGAAACAGGACTATCCCTGGGTGGTTCTTTCCCCAAGCTTGGGCAGTCCCCTCACAGGGATGTGCTGTCAGTACTGGGCTGAAGACTCCAGAGGTTCTCTCTACACACAGCGTTCTCCACACACTGGTGTCCCAAGAGTCCCCAGCTCCATCTCCTCCACTCAGAGACACTGCTGTGGTTCACCAGTGTCCCCCTGCCCTGCAGAACAACCAAGGAAGTGACAGGTTTGAATCCTGACATCAACCAACTGGGTCGCTTGGAGTCAGTCACTTAACCTTCTCTGGGGTGGTGCTGATCAGGCAGGAAGCTGGGACAATCACAGACCTCACTGTACCCGTCTCCACTCACCCAAGAATCACTGCCCTGTGCTGCCAGTGGTCTGCAAAGCATGGGTTTAAACAGTTTACACTGGAGGTGGTGGCACACGGCCCCAGACTTCGCCACTTGGGAAGCTTAAGCAGGAAGCTGAAGCCACTTAAGCCCATGAGTTCAAGGTCAGCCTGGGCAGCATAGTGAGACCCAGTAAACAAAAGTCAAACAGGGGAAGAGGAAAAAAGGATCAAGATGCAATTTGTAACTGTGCCAGTTCCCTAGGAAGAATATTTTTATTATGTATTACAAACATACACTCATTTTAATAGGAGGGGAGATACTCCACCCCCCAAAAAACACAGACACGAATAAACTCAAAACTTATCCTGGAGCCAGGTGTGGTGATGCCGATGTGTAATCCCAGCACCGGGAGGCAAAGGCTGCAGGAGTTAAAGTGCACACCCAGCTGGAGCAAATTAGCCACTTAGCAAGGCCCTGTCTCAAAATTTAAAATTAAAAAAAGTGCTTGGGATGTAGCTCAGTGGAGACGCCCAGGGTTCAAAACCCAGTGCAAAAACAAAAACACCAAGTATTGCTGTTTTTTGTTTTTTGAGACAAATGTAGTCCAGGCTAGCCTTGAACTCAGTACGTAGCCTAGGCTGATCTCAAATTCACAGTGATCCACCTGCCTCAGCCTCCCAAGTGCTGGCAGGATTACACACCCAGTTAGAAAAAAAAAAAAAATTTTTTTTTTTTGAGACAGGGTCTCACTATCTAGTGCAGCCTGGCCTTGAATGCTCTTATGTAGCCCAGGCTGGCCTCAAACTCACAGCAATCCTCCTGCCTCAGCCTCCTGAGTACAGGGATTACAAGCAAGTGCCACCACACCTGATCAAACCCTAATTTTTAAAACTGACATTTTATTTGAACATACCCTTCACTGAAGAAGATAAACATCTGGCAGATAAGCACATGAAAAGAAGCTTGATATCACTGGTCATTAAGAAAATACAAATTAAAACAGACATCCTTATTAGATCATTGGACTGTCTGAAATTTTAAGACCACATACCAAATACCAATGAAAACTGGAGCAAGTACAACTGTCAGATGTCAATGTGAGAGAATAGAAGCACATAGAAAGCACTTTTAGGAGTCTCTTTAAAAGTAAAAACATAAACTGGGAATGGTGGCACATGCCTGTAATACCACTTGGTAGGCTGAGGCAGGAGATTACAGTAAGTTCAAGGCCAGACAGTGAGACCCTGTCTGAAACAAACAAACAAAACAAACAAAACTCAAAAAATAAAAAAAAAGACATAAATTAGGTATACGGGTGCACGCCGATAATCCTAGCCTTCTGAGAGGCTAAGGCAGGTGGTCATGAGTTCAAGTTCAGCCTTAGCTATATAATGTAGTGAGCTCCAAGCTAACCTGGAACATAGCAAGACCCTGTTTCAATTACAAATAAATAAGTTGGCCTGGGGATGTGGATCAGTGGGAGAGTTTTTGCTTTGCATACACAAGGCCCTGAGTTTGATCCCTAGCACCACAAAATAATTAGTTAATTAATTGTAATGTGAGCAGTTGACCTCAGGAGCTGCCAATTTTTTTTCTTTTTTTTTTTTTGTCCTTTTGAGACAGGGTCTCACTATGCAGTTCAGGCTGGCCTTGAGCTCACTTTGTAGCCCAGGCTGGTCTCGAACTTACGCTGCCTCAGCAATCTTCCTGCCTCAGCCTCCCAAATTCTGGGATTACAGGCATGTGCCACCACACCCAGCTAGTTAATTAATGGAAAAAAATCATAAAGCTACCCTATTAGTTCTTCATTCTACCTTAGGTATTTGCCTAAGTAATGTAAACCTACTTCATACAAAGACTTATACACACATGTACATAACAATTCTATTGGTAATAGCTAGAAAATGGAAAAAAGTATCCCTCAATAAATGAATTAACAAGCAAACTGTAGTACCATACACCCATATAGTAGAATCTACTCATTAATAAAGGAAAGGACAAAAATAAACAAAAGGAAGGACTATTGTTTTACACCATATGCCTGAATCTCAAAATAATTTTCCTGAGAGAAAGAAGCCAAACAAAGAAGAATACATATTGTGTGATTCCATTTATACAGAATATTACAAAGTTCAAATGCCTGCTGGGGACAGAGAGCTCATCGGTGGGTGCCTCGGGCTGGGGTACAGATGGGGAGAGATCACAGAGACTGAGGGGTGCTGTGGGCCGATATGTTCATTCACTTACAATTGTGGCAGTGGTTTTTCTGGTGCCTAATATGCTGAAATCTATCAAATTATACACATTAAATAGTCGCAGTTTGTTGTATATCAATTATGAACCAGTGAAGCTGCTTCTAAAACAAAGTACAGATGCAAACGCTTTTTCCTGGCATCCTTCTTGTTCCAGAGCCCTGATCTCAGTGGGCCTTTCTGGGGATCGTGGAGTCGCAGATGGCAACTCTCAGATGGGCTTCAGAGCTCACCTAAGTTCACACCTCCCGTGTGTGTGTGGGTCTCGGCTCTGGGACCAGCCAGCCTCTTGGTTTTTGTTGTGGTTGTTGTTTGTTTTTGTTTTTTGAGACAGGATCTGGTTGCTGTATAGTTAGGCTGGCCTTGAACTCACTATATAGTCCAAGCTGGCCTCAGACTCAAGGTGATCCTCCTGCCTCAGCCTGCCAAGTGCTGGGATTACAGGTGTGCACCACCCCATCCAGCACCAGTCTCTTCTTGGAATGCTCTATTTTAGGGGTGAAGATGGTAGCTGCTCTTTATCTCTGCTACTTCTATATTCTGTAACACATTCTTTCCGTACTGCAGACTGAACCTGGGGTTTTTGCACTGAGCTACCTCCCCAGCCCTTTTATTTTTACAGTATTTTTAAAATTTTGATACAGCTTCTTCCTATGTTGCTAAGTTGCACCAGGTGGGCTTGAACTTGCAATCTCCTCAGCTCCCCAGAGTGCTAGCTACCAGCCAAACCAGAGCTCTTTTTACTTCTCATTAGCCTGTACCCCAAAATTCCAATCCCCGAGTGATAACTGTCCTCAGCTTTTCTTGTAGAAAGTAGCACATGTTCCTACCTGTCTCTCTCTCTGTTGCTGTCTCTACGTCTCTGTCTCTGTACCATGTGCCAATGATGAAACAGAGGTCGAAGGAAATTGCTTGAGTTTGTGCCCTACCCCAAGCTCAACCAGGTCCCCTAACTTCAAAGAAAGTTCTTTGCGGGAGGAGACAAGGCTCTGGAGAACTCCAAATCAAGACTCCTGTGTGTCGGAGCGGGGGTGAGGTCGGTTGCTCTCTGGGTCTTTTTTTGTTTTTGGCGGTACTGGGGATCGAACTCAGGACCCTGTGCTTGCTAGGCAGGTGCTTATTCCACTGAGGTCTCTGGGTCTTTCTTATGTGCCGTGTTCTGTGCTCTTGGTGCTGGTCACTTACTGCAATTTCTCCCTCGAGAACCTTGAGGCCTCCTTTCCCGCTGGGTCCCTCTACGAGCCCTGCCCAGGGTAACTGAAGGACACTAGGGAATCACAGCACCAGGAAGAGGCCCAGCAGGAGGTCCTGTTGTTGTCTAAAGAGGCTGAAAGTAGGGGTTTAAACTGAGTCCCAAGAACCTCCCAAGGAGCCTGGAGCTCCTAGGAGCCTGTGAGCCATTTCATAGGCAGGAAATTTGTACATGCAGGCAGACCGAAGACTTTGGTTTTGCATTCCAATGCCCACGTCTGAAAGAGGGCATTAACCAATCAGCATTTAAGAGCATTTTTAATGTATGTTCAGCTTACTACACCAACTTCCCACAAAAGCCACGCTGAAGTAGCTGGGGCTCTGTGGCAGAAGCTTTCCCGTGTCCGTTGGTCCATGTGATCGGAGTATTTTTAAACCATCTGCTTTGCTTGTTTGTGTGCACGCACAGTGGGGTGAGAATGCCCTCCAGAACCCTGGGTCCTGGGGAGAAGGATTTTGGAGAAGAGGAGGAAAAACAAGGAAAGGAACAATAAGGCATTAACCCCATTTCTCGGGGTCATTTTAGAAGCCTCTCGCTGGAGACCACAGTGGAGCAGATAGTTATGTACTTCTTGCTCCAGGGGAAGCTGCTTGGCCCGGTCCTGAGCACGCACTTGCCAGCACGTAAGAAGTCAGGAGGCTCCTGGTCTTGCTGTGTGGCAGTCTTTGCTCTGCCCTGCTGACCAGCTGTCACAAAGCGGCCTTTCATCCTGGACCACGCGGGCCCCTGCAATGTGACCTGGGAGCTGGCACACGTTCCAGCACACCACAAAGGAGCGGAACTCGGCTTTGTTCTGGGAGCATGCAAACCAACAGGCAGTGCTCTGGGTGCGCCCCTGCTCCTCAGTTCTGAGCTCGGGCCACTCCTCGGCTCTGCCATCCCTGACTCTGTCTCTGCCATCTAGGCCGGGGCTGATCAGGCCTGCTTCCCAGAGGAAACAGGCAGCAGGACCAGGTGAAGCTCGGGCAGGGAGACAGGCAGTGTGTGCATAGAAAGCATTTCCTGGGACCGGCCCTTCTGAACACAGGGTGGTAATTATGTTAACTTCTCTGAGCTTCGAGATTGTCTGAGAGAGTTCACTTAGACAGAGTCTGACAGAGTGCGTCAGAAGCAACGGGGTCATCAGAAAGTGTCCAGCGATCAGGAAACCTCTCAGGCCAAAACACACTGTACCAAACCAGAGGGAGAACTACTGCAAGTACCTCCCTGGAAGAGGCCCCTCCTATGTGTTGTGTAATCTCCCGCCCTGGCCCAGCAACTCCAGCAGGCGTCCTGGGAGACTTTCCATCTGCATCCTCTGGGGACGGTGTCACCTACGGTGAGCAGGAGGGAGCAGGGGACAGCTGGGCAGTGGCGATTTCCCACCCACTGGTCGGTTCTTTGTCTCTTCATGTGGGCAGTGCAAGAGTAAATAGGACCTTCTTGAAAGAGCGCCCCCCCAAACGCTGCTGGCCTTAATGAACTTCCCAAATCATCTCTGAGCCACAGGTTCAGCAGAGCTCAGGGCCCGACAAAAACGGTACTTACCGTGGTGTTTACTGACTATGTAGTTGGCGTCCTGCAGACGTTCTGCTGTCCTATTACCATAGCTTTAGTAACAACCAATCAATCACCAGGAAAATCTAGAAAGCCGCGAGAATAAGACTGACAAGAATACACAATAAATCAGACACACAAGCTTAAGTATTGCAGGGTTTGTCTCATATGAGAAACCCGAAGTATAAATAAAGAGCAAAATAAAAGGTAGATCATAGGAAGTAGGGAGACTGAGCTTCTGTAAATGGGAAGCAGATCAAGAGACGGGGCAGGGGGAGGGCAGAGGGAGGGGATGAAAAGAGAATTGAGATGCGTTATAACCTTACTGCAAAAACACTAACAAAGAATAAGATCAGAGGGAACAATAAGCAATGTTTATCAAATTTTACTGTGTGTTGGGTTCTTCACATGCACTTCCCCGTTTAACGCTCATAACCACGTTGTGGAGGTACTAGCATAACCCCATCTCCCGCAGGAGCAAACAGGCTCAGGAAGGAGCTGGCCCCAAATCACACAACTAGAGCAGAAGTCAAACGCTTGCCGTGTGCGATAGCAGACTGCGACTTATGCAGGGCTCGGGTTAGTGCGTAAGGGAACAGGAGCAGGAGGGTCCAGCAGAGCACGAGCCCCAGGAAGCCCAGGCCTCAGAGACAAGAGTGGTCCAGAGCGTGAGTCTCCACAGCTCAGGGACTCTCAGAAAATTAATGCTTATCCACTTGAGCACCTGAGTATCTGCAAGTGATTCCCCTCCACGGGAAAATCTCAGACATTTCTTAAAGTATCTTCTCTCGAGGTGAGCGCCTCTGAGTTTCCGCCTCAGGCTTTTGTCAGTTTTTCGCCCAGTATTTCCATCAGAGTGCAAGGGTGACATCAGCAACACCATCTCACTTTTCTTTGCCATATACCAGGCCGGTGTCACATGTTTCTGTGTCTCTTTTGAAATTGCAGCGTTTCATTTGTGCTATGGTTTGTGTCTGGATATCCCCCCAACACTTCGTGCAGTCATGGGGCTGGGCTTTCTGGAGCAGCTGGATCTCGAGTTTGGGACTGGTTCGTTGTGCTGGGATTGGAGAGCTACACCCGCCCTGGGGCAGGCAGCCTGCATGCGACATGACATGAGGGAAGGGGAAGAGGTTTGTTCCTCCTTTTTGCTCTTGTTGCTTTTGCTGTCTTCTGCCACCACAAGCAGTTGCCCCTCTGATGCGCCAGCCTGTCTTAGAGCCAGCTGATTATGGACTCTACAAACTGTGAGCTAAATAAACCTTTCCTTCCTTATCTCTGGGTGGTTGGTATTTTGTCTCAGTAATGAGAGAAAAGTAACCAAGATAATTTGGAATTTCTACTTTGTTCCTGCGTACAATTCCTGCACAGGTCAACCTGTGTTCTCTTAGCAAATGCAACATCAATTAGAAACTGATAAACCAATTGTTGAATATCACATTCCGGTTAGTTTGGGAGATGGGAGCCACAAGTCGTGCCTGGCATCATTCAGCTTATTACTATATGAATAAGGACCTGAGGGCCAAGTTCCAGGACAAATGAAAGCAAAATAAGCCTTCACATCTACAAGGGCATAAATTTTTATATTTCTTTTTTATTAATTAACTTTATTGGTACATTTTAGGTATGCACAATGCTCACATTCGTTATAGGGAATTTGTACCTGTACATGATGTAACTTGATTCTTTTCCTTTCTCATTCCCGTAACTTCCCTTCAACCCCTTTTCCCTTCCTTATTTACAAAGGCTATTTCCATTTTTCTTTCTTTTTTTTTCTTTCTTTTCTCATCATTATTTTCTTTTCCCTTCCTTCCTTTCCCTCTGCCCTCTCCCTAGGTCCCCTTTCCATTTGAGTATTTTCTTCCAATTTCACAATACCTATTGTACATTTTGGTCCTGATTTACTCTTTCAGTTTCTCACACCAGAGAAACAATGCAGTATTTAAACATGTGAGTCCAATTTATTTCACTTAAGAGAATGGCCTCAAGGTGCATCTATTTAGCCAGAAATGTCTCTAGCTTATCCTTCTTTATGGCAGGGTAATACTCCATTTTATTTTTAAAAAATCACCAGATCTTCTTTAGTCATTCATCAGTTGATGGGCATTGAAGGGCATACATTTTTCTGGCATATTTTGACCCACTGCTTTTGCATAAGTTTTACATTCCTGTGATCACCATTAGAGATTTGTGCTATGGACAGCAGACCTATGAATGCTTTCAGTTCAGCTACTGAGGCATCGTAATAAATACACGTTTGAATGTGGCTCTTGGTGCATACAGGATGTTTTATTTGCACTTCAGCCTTCATGTATCTCACAGCATCTTGTAGCATTTCGCCTCTTGCAATTTCCAATACTGAACGGCAGTGCTGGCATTCTGTCCAATACGTTTCACCCCTGCCAAGATCCTCACTGTATTTGCAGACCTAGTTCTAAGCTTGGCTCAGTCCATTTGGTTGTGAGGTCATTTCACAACATTTCCACTAGCCAAACGTGTACACACATTGCTGTTTTCCTTGTCATCTGAATCGAGGAGTCTACGTTCTCTCTGTCTGTGTCAGTCATTCTCACTCCATCTCAGGATCACAGGAACTTCGGCCCACATGGCCAGTGTCAGAATCCTCATTATGGTCATCCACGCACAGCACTCCCCTGGTTTGAGAGCAGGTATCTGACCATAATGGATCCTCTTCATCGTCCATCCATGAGTGATCTGATGCTTCCCTTTTGACCTCCAAAATTTGCACATCTGGTTTTTCATGGGCCATTGTACTGAACAGGGATACTTATACCAGAAAAATCAAAAGAAAACCTTTTTTTAACAAATTCTGGAATGTTGTGGTTCTATTGGACCCTCTATGATACTCAGGAAAACATGCAAAAACTGTTGCATGGAGCATAGGGTGGGTCCAAATCCCACTTTTGCCACATTTGCACATATGCACACTCCTTGCCATTCTTCATACTAAGTGGGTAAACACATAGATTGCTCACATATCCCTCAAGGAAAGGCACTGAGTCTCACAGCGGGCTACTATTACATTAAGTACAAATTGATAGTAGAAAAGTAAGCTGGGCATGGTGGCGCACACTTGCAATCCCAGCACTCAGGAGACTGAGGCAGGAGGATCCTTGCGAGCTCAAAACCAGCCTGGGCTACAAAGTGAGCTCAAGGCCAGCCTGAACTACATAGTGAGATCCTGTCTCGGAAAGAAAGAAAGAGAGAGAGAGAGGGAGGGAGGGAGGGAGGGAGGGAGGGAGGGAGAGAGAGAGAGAGAGAGAGAGAGAGAGAGAGAGAGAGAGAGAGAGAAAGAAAGAAGGAAGGAAGGAAGGAAGGAAGGAAGGAAGGAAGGAAGGAAGGGATCAGTGTGCTGGACCCAGTCTTATGCTTTAAGGATTAATGGCACCCAAGAGTTTGTAGCCATCTTTAAATCACACCCATACACACACACAGTGGAGGACTAATACAGTGTTGACATGTTTTGTTTTGACAAACAGAAATGTTTAAAAGCAACACATAAGCCAGGCATGGTGGCACACACCTGTAATCCCGGCACTCAGGAGACTGAGGCAGGAGGATTGCTGGGAGTTAGAGGCCAGCCTGGGCTACAAAATGAGTTGTTAATACCCTGTCTTAAAAAGACAATAAATAAGTAAGTAAATAAATAGCAACATGTAAAATGCTCATCTACTATCATATTTTCACATTTCTTAAAAGTAAATACTTTATTTCTGCTAAAAAATATAGAAAAGACATAGTTCTACAGTGACCATTAAATTGAACAAGTGAAGTTTAATGGAACATTTGCTGTGTGCTTAGTTTCCTTCTGTTTTTTTTAAATTTATATTTATTTATTTTGGTACCAGGAATCGAACTCAGGACATTGCACTTGCCAGGCAGGTGCTTATACCACTGAGCTATATCCCTGGCCCTCCTTCTGTTACAGACAGAAGACTCTGTCACTATGCACATCCATTGAGAGATCTCTGGGCACACAGCCTAGGGTCTTCCATGGCTCAGAGCAGCAGACCCTGTTGCCCTTCAGTGGCACTTGCAGCCAGACCTCAGTGCTGCTGGCTCCACAGTCTCCCTCCTGCTCGGTGCTGTCTGGGAGCTGCCTGTGGGCTAAGGGAGGAGGATTTGCTTCCTGTCTAGGGGTTGGCCCACCTGCCAAGATGGCACTCTTGTGTGCTCAGCCTCTCTGGGGATTCTACAGTGCAGCTTCTGCTCTATGGCTGGTGCTGTTCTGACCCTGCAGGCCTGGACTGGAGTCAGTGACTATGGTGGATTGACAACTGGTGGTCAACTTGTAACACCCGGCTGAACTTAACCAGTGAGGGGCTGGGTGTGGGAGGCTGACCTGAGGATTGTTGCCAACAGCATAAGAGGCAGAACTAGAGAAGAGTTTGAGGCTGTTAGGAGCTGAGAAAGGCTGTTGGGTGCTGTTAGAAGCTATAAGAAGCTGTTGGTTCTCTTGGAGGAGCTCTTCATGCTGGTTTTCCTTACAAACTGAAGAAAGGTGACAACACTGCCGCATAGGCTGTTCTGACGGTCCAAGGAGCTCAGGACATTGCTGTCACTGAGAATGGCTTCGGTTCACTTTGGAGAAGCTCTGGTCTTTGCTCTGAGCATCGCTTTCTGGCTCCAGAGGGGAAGATGGTGCCCTGCTCAGTCTCTTGGAGAAGCTTGTCGTGTTGGCTTTCCTGATGGGAACTCGGCTGTCCTCATCATTGGAGGGCTCAGGACCTCACTGTTGCTGAGGATGGCTGTGGTACTTTTCGGGGGAGCTCTGGTTCTTACTTTGAGTACTGCTTCCTGGCCCTAGTGCAGATCCCTCAGCCTGCTAGCACAGATCCTTCATCCCGCTGGCACAGACTTTCTAGCTTTTACCACTGACCTTTGGGTCTTCCCAATGCAGATCTGTGAAACAGGGCTACATGAGACATTGTCGTGAACTCTAGGCCTCCAGTTGGACTCATGGGGGGCATGGTTGTTGGCTCTGGGTCTTCAGCTGGACTCAGGCAGGACATTTCCGTGGGATCCAGGCCCTTGGCTGAATTCTTTGGTCTTTAGTGTGTGGGCAGATTTCCTGCACTCTTTTGTATATCATTCTTCGGGTGATTATTATAAATAATCTTATAAAATGTGTCCTGTATTAAATTGTTCCCCTTGCAATAACCCCAAAACCAACACAGTGACACAACTTATCTGATGTGCTGGGCAGCCTACCCAGGACCACTGCCACCCCTATGACAGGGAGCTTTGCAGCACCAGGCCCCACCCTCCTTGAAACCCTGGCACCTCTGGTACTGCAGAGCCTGCAGATCGCACAGCAGGAGTGTCCAACAGGGCAACGAGGGTCAAGATCACGTGCCTGGAGGTTTCCCGTCAAGCCAGCAATTGCCCTCCACAGCACACCCAGCAGGGACACAGGGATGCTGTCAGGAGGGTTCACTTTTAGGGGGCTGAAGCCGAGGGATCCCTGGAGGCAGGAGTTTGAGGTTGGTCTGGGCAATAGCAGAGGAAAACCAAAATGTTTCTGCCCAGGGACCTATGCAAAATAATTGTGGCGTGCACTGGTGAGCTGATAGGAGAACAGGCAGGTGCAGCATCACAAAGACCTAGCAAAAAGATGTCAACTGTGCCCTACAAGAAAGTAGAGAAAAACAAAACACACATGCTGTCAGTGTGAGAGACACTTGTGGTGGAATGTGCAGCTGTTGTGTGTGAAGCCTGCCTTGGGTGGGACGGTTGAAGCAATGCTTATTTCTGTAATGGACCTTTGTTTGTGTTTACACTATAGTTCACAGAGGGTTTTAGTTTTGACGCTATCTTTTAGGCTTTGTAAACACACAAAGAGCTGATGTGAAAATGTTGCCTATTCTAAGCATTCATTACATATTTGGTATTTTATTTTATTGACATCTTATTTCCCTGCTAAGTGCACATTGTACAGTATAGTAGAATGTTTCTGACAAAACAGGAAGAGAGGTGACAGGACTGCCACACAGGAAGGGAAAGCAAAGCACACGTGCTGCCCGCGTAAGCAAGATGTGCACATGGGACATGCAGCTGTCATGTGTGAAGACTACCGTGGGTCTGACACTTGAAGCAAAGCTTACTTTTGTGGTAGAGTTCTGTTGGTATTTTCACTATAGTTTATACAGGAATTTATTTCTGATGTTGTCTTTTAGGTTTTATAAGGAAGTGAACTGCCCATGTGAAAATATGGATGTCTATTCTAAGTGCACAATACATATTAAGAATTTAATAATTCATTTTATTGATAGTTTATGTTCCCGTTAACTACACACTGTATAATATAATATGAACCTCCTGAAAAAACAGCAAGAACCCTGAGATGTCCAGTATGTCCTACAAAAAGGCCAGGAAACCAAACGACGTGTGCTGGCGGTATGAGTGATGTGTGTGTGGAACATGCTGCTGCCACGTGTGAAGTGTGCCTTAGGCGTGACGCTTGAAGTAAAGCTTATTTTTGCAGAGCGCTATTGGTATTTTCATTGTAGTTCATACAGGAACTTAATTCTCATGTTCTTTTTTAGACTTTGTGCACCAAAAATCAGTTCATGTTGAAAATGTTGATGCTTTTTATAAGCACTCAATAAATATTAAAAACTCAATACTTTACAATAGTTTTCCCTGTTAAGAAACTATGATTTAATACAATAAAACTCATAAAATTATAATTAATAATTCATCAATTGAAATATTTTAGAGAATAATGCTTTATGAAAAAATTAGTCTTATGCTCTGAGGGCTACTGGCCTTAGTTACTTTTTTGACTAATAAGATGCTGGCCATGATGAACATTTAGGCCACTTCCAAGATTTAGCAATTCTGAACTGGGCTGCCATAAACAAAGGTAGGCATGTATCACTGTAATATAATGTCTTCAATTCTTTTGGGAACATACAGAAGGAAAACAGCTGGCACAAATGAAATTTCTAGTCTTAGTTTTTTGAGGCATCTGCACACTGATTTCCACAGTAGCTGTACTAGTTTACACTCCCACCAACAATGTACAAGGGTTTATTTTTCCCTCCAGCCCCTCCAGCATTTGTTACTGTTTGATTTCTTGATGACAGCCATTCTTTCTTGGGTGGGATGGAATCTCAGTGTTATGTTGCTCTAATTTACATTTCTCTAATGGCCAGTGATGGTGAGCGTTTCTTCATGTATTTATTGGCCATTTCTATTTCTTCTGTGAAGTATCTATTCATTTCACTTGCCCTTCTTTAATTTGGCCCTTTATTCTGGCAGAGTCTGACTTTCTGAGGTTTTTGTTTTGTTTGGTTTGGTTTGGTACCAGGAATCAAACTCGTGACCTTGCGTTTGCCAGGCAGGTGCTTGCACCACTGAGCTATATCCCTGGCCCCTTGAGTTCTTTGTATATTCTAGACATTAGTCCCCTTGAGTTCTTTATATATTCTAGACGTTCGTCTTCTATGTGAGGAATATCTGGCAAAAAGTTTTCTCATTCTGTAGATTGTCTTTTTATTCCATTGGTGGTTTCTTTTGCTGTGCAGAAGCGTTTTAATTTGATATGTCCTACATGTCCATCAGCGGAAGAATGGAGACAAAATTGTGGTATTTTTTTTCTGTGTGTATCTGTATGAACTTAATTTTTTTATTTTAAAAAAATAAAGGCACAAAAACATATTAACAAACAGACACAAATTAGCATAAAAAATAGTACAATCAAAACTGATCTACAGACAAGGTGACATGGACTCAACAGTGGTTGTTGCTTTACCTATTGATATCTTCGAAGTGTATATATATGAAACCAGATACAGACATGCAAAATTGGTCAGACAATTAATCCTCTCAGCAACAGAAAAACACAAAAAACAGAAAACCAGAGACAAAAAAAGCCCACCAATAGTTGCTGCTTTGCATATTGATATCTTCGAAGTGTGTGTTCAGGATAACACATACAGACATACAAGATTGATCAAATAACCCGTCATCAATTATTCCTTAGCATTAAGTGATATAATACAATAGTAGAACCATGTTAGCTCTCCTGCATATATGTATATTCATATATACATACATACATTTTTGTCTCTTTCTTTTCTCCTTTCCCTCGTCCCATCTGTTCTTTGTTTTGAACAGATTTCCTTCATGTCTCTTACTTTATATTCTCACGCTCAGGTTTTTACACCGGTGATACAATACGTTCCCTGCACATGTATCGCTGATTTATGTCACTTATGAGTATGGACTCCAGTTTTGACCACTTGCCTACAAAGTCCCCAAAACTGTTTTTCTTTATAGCTGAATAATATTCCGTTATATAAAAATGCCACAATTTTTTGATCCAGGCTTCTGTGGATGGACACTTGGGTTGCTTCCACATTTTACCTATTAAAAATTGTGCTGCTATAAACATGGGTGCACATATATCAGAGTGATATGATGTTTTCAGGTCTTCTGCGAAAATACCCAGAAGAGGAATAGCTGGTTTGAATGGAACCTCTACATATAGTTTGCTGAGAAATCTCCAGATGGCTCTCCACAGTGGTTGAACCAGTCTGCATTCCCACCAGCAGTGTAATAGAGTCCCTACTTTCCACAGCCTCGCCAGCACTTGTTATTGGATGACTTTTTCATACTGGCCAGTCTTAGTGGGGTGAGATGAAATCTCGATGTTGTTTTTATTTGCATTTCTCGAATGACTAAGGATGTGGAACATTTTCTTATATATTTATTTGCCATTTGTATTTCTTTGTCTGAGAATTGTGTATTCATCTCAGATGCCCACTTCTGGATTGGGTCTTTGAATTTGGACAGGTACATGTTTTTTAATTCTTTGTATGTTCTAGATAGAAGACCTTTGTCTGAGGGACAGCCAGCTAGGATTTTTTCCAAATTTGTGGGTTTTCTATTTACTTTGCTGGTGATTTATTTAGATGTACAAAATCTTTTCAGTAGAATGAGGTCTCAATTATTGATTCTTTGAAGTGTTTCCCTTGCAGTTTCATTTTTGTTCATGAACTCTCTGCCTACTCCTATGTCTTCAAGATTTTTACCTACTTTCTCTTCCAATACATTTAGAGTTTCTGTTTTAATATTGAAGTCTGTGATCCATTTTGACCTGAGTTTGGTGCATGGTGATAGACTGGGGTCTATTTTCAGTTTTCGGCAAGAGGCAAGCCAGTTTTTCCAGCACCATTTATTATACAGGCCTTCTTTTTTCCAGTGGGTTTGGTTGACCCCTTTGTCAAATATTAGGTAGCTGAGTGGGTTTTTCATTATGGTTGCATCTTCCAGTCTGTTCCAGTGATCCTCAGGTCTGTTTCTTAGCCAGTACCAGGTTGATTTTATTCCAGTAGCTTTGTAGTATAATTTCAGGTCAGGGATTGTGATTCCACCTGACTTGTCCTTATTGCCCAGGATTGCCTTTTGCTATTCTGGATCTCTTCTGGTTCCAGATGAATTTGAGGCATATTTTCTCTAGATCTGTGAGGTATGCTAACAGTAGTTTAATGGGAATTGCATTGAATCTATACAACAGTTTTGGTAGTATGGCCATTTTTACAATGTTAGTTCTTCGTAACCATGAGTAGGGTATGCTTTTCCATTTACTGAAATCCTCTTCAATCTCCTTTTTCAGAGTACTGCAGTTTTCACTGAAGAAATCTTTCGCATTCTTTGTTAGATTGATTCCTAAGTATTTCAATTTCTTGGTTGCTATAGTAAAGGGTATCGTTTCCTCAAATTCTCTCTCAGTCTGTTTGTTGTTCGTGTACAGGAATGCTATTGATTTTTGGGTGTTGACTTTGTATCCGGCTACGCTGCTGAATTTGTCAATTAATTCCAGGAGTTTTCTTGTGGAGTTTTTGGGGTCCTCCATGTATAGTATCATGTCATCTGCAAATAGTGATAGTTTGACTTCTTCCTTTCCTATCCATATTCCTTTTATTTCTCTCTCTTGTCTGATTGCTCTGGCTAGTGTTTCCAGAACTATGTTGAATAGAAGTGGTGACAGTGGACATCCTTGTCTTGTTCCTGACTTTAAAGTGAAAGTTTTCAGTTTATGTCCATTTAGTATGATGTTGGCTGTTGGTTTGTTGTAGATGGCTTTGATCAGATTGAGGTAGAGGCCATCTATTTCTATTTTTTCTAAGGTTTTTAACATGAATGTATGTTGGACTTTATCAAAAGCCTTCTCTGCATCTATTGAGATGATCATGTGGTGTTTGTCTTTGACTGTATTAATATAGTGTATTACATTAATTGATTTGCGAATATTGAACCATCCCTGCATTCCTGGAATGAATCCTACCTGGTCGTGGTGTATAATTTTCCTTATGATTCGCTGTAATCTATTTGCCAGTATTTTGTTGAGTATCTTTGCAT
>PVLD010016400.1:0-12417 GCA_004027595.1 Dinomys branickii | reverse complement strand
CTCACCTCCAGAAATACGTTGGGGAGAGTTGCTTCCTTTTCGATTTCATTGAAGAGTTTGAGGAGTGTTGGCATTAGATCTTCTCTAAATGTTTTATAGAATTCTGCTGTGAGTCCATCAGGGCCTGGGCTTTTCTTTGTTGGTAAGTTTTTAATGACGTTTTCAATCTCATTAATTGATATTGTGTTGTTCAGGATTTTTACGTCTTCCTGATTCAATATTGGCAATTTGTACCTTTCTAGGAATTTGTCCATTTCTTCTGTATTTTCTATCCTATGGGAATACAGATTTTCAAAGTAGGTATTAATGATCTTTTGTATTTCTTTTGGATCTGTAGTGAGTTCATCCTTTTCATTCCTTATTGCACGAATTTGAGATCTTTCCTTTCTTTTTTGGAGAAGGTTGGCTAGGGGTTTATCAATTTTATTTATTCTTTCGAAGAACCAACTCTTTGATTCACTATTTTTTTGTAGAGTTTTCTTCATCTCAATTGCATTAATTTCTGCCCTGAGTTTTATAACCTCCTCCTTTCTTTGGGCTCTTGGTTTGGCTTGTTGCTCTTTTTCTAAGAGTTTGAGGTGTATCAATAGGTTATTTATTTGCTCTCTTTCTATTTTCTTTGTATATGATTTCATTGCTATAAATTTCCCTCTGAGGACTACTTTCATTGCATCCCACAGATTCCGGTAGGTTGTACTTGCATTTTCATTTATTTGTAGATAATTTTTAATTTCTTCTTTAACTTCTTGTTTGACCCATTGGTTATTCAGTAGGTTGTTGTCTGATTTCCATGTGTTTTTGTGGTTTTTGGAATTCTCTTTGTCATTAATTTCCAATTTTATTGCACTGTGGTCCGATAATATGCATGGGATAATTTGAATTCTTTTGCATTTAGGTAGATATGCTCTATGGGCTAGAATGTAGTCTATTTTGGACAAAGACCCATGTGCAGCTGAGAAAAATGTGTATTCTGATGTTGTGGGGTGGAACACTCTGTATACATCTACTAAGTCCATTTGTTCACACTTTTGGTTCAGGTCTGTTATTTCTTTGCTGAGTTTCTGTCTGGTTGACCCGTCTCTTTGTGTCAGAGGGGTGTTTAGGTCCCCTATTACAATAGTGTTATTAGTTATTTGATTTTTTACGTCTGTTAAGATTTGACTTGTAAAGTTAGGTGCTCCATGGTTTGGTGCATAAATGTTTAGGATTGTTACCCCTTCCTCTTGCAGCTTTCCCCGAACTAGTATTTAATGGCCTTCTTTATCTCTTTTGATTGTTTTTGGTTTGAAGTTTACATTGTTTGCAAACATAATAGCTACCCCTGCTTTTTTCTGGGGACCTGTTGCATGGAGAATTGTTTTCCAACCTTTAACTTTCAACCTGTGGATTTCCTTTTGAGTACAATGTGTTTCCTGTATACAGCATATCGTTGGATTGTGTTCCTTAATCCACTCTTCCAATCTTTTCCTTTTGACTTTTGAGTTGAGGCCATTTACATTAATGGTTACCATGGTTATATGTTGGCTTATTCTAGTCATGTTATTTACTTGATGTTTTTCTTCTTTTGCTGACTGTTTACTTGCTTGTTCTGTTTAGGGAGTTATTTCTATTGTTGTTCTTGGAATTTTGGTCTCTTTTTTCTCTGTCTAGAATATCTTTTAGTGCTGTTTGCAATGCTGGTTTGGCACTCATGAAGTTCTTCAGTTGTTCTTTGTCATGGAAATGTTTGCTTTCTCCGTTGAATTTGAGGGATAGTTTTGCAGGATACATCAGTCTGGGTTGGAAGTTGTTTTGTCTCAGAATCTGTAATATCTCGCTCCAAGCTCTTCTTGATTTCATGGTTTCCGTTGAGAAGTCTGCTGTGATTCTGATGGGCTTTCCTTTATAGGTGATCTGTTTCATTTCTGTAGCAGCTTTTAATATTGTGTTCTTTTGCTCCATATCTGGGATCTTGGCTATTATATGCCTGTGTGTGTTTTTCTTTGGGTTATGGATCGTTGGGGTTCTATATGACTCGATTAACTGAACTTCAGTATCTTTTACCTTGTTTGGGAAATTTTCTGCTATTATTTCAGCAAATATTCTTTTTATATCGTTTGTGAGGTCTCCTGCTGTTTCACACACTCCTATAACTCGAATATTGTTACATTTTTCCTCATCTTGGAGCTGTTGGATTGACTTTTCTTGTGTCTTTGATGATATTATGAGATTCTTCCTTTCATGCTCATAAGCTGCCATGCTGTCTTCAAGTTCTGAAATTCTATCTTTGGTTTCAGGTAAGCGGTTTTGCATGCTTTCAGCATAAGTTTTCAAATCCTGGCATTCTCTTTGGACCTGTTTCATTTTTAGTAATTCATTCCTAAATTGCTCTTTTAACATTTCCATTTGTTTCCTATTTTCTTCTAGTCTTTTGTCTATTTCTTCTCTATGTGTATGGAACATTTCTTCCATCATTGTTTTCAGCTCGTTTTTTGTCTGAGAGATCATTGCAGGTATGTGGCTTATTTCTGCTTTAAGCTCTTTTATGGCCTGTTGGAGTTGTTTCATTTTGGATGCAATCACTTCATAACTTGCAGGTATGTGGTTTCCTGGTTCCCCTGTATCCTCACATTCAGAACTTGTTCTGGGTGGGGTTGAGTTTTGAGACTGCGTTTTGTTCCTGTTTTCCCATTTTAGGGTATCAGATTCAAAATGTGGAGCTATAAATTCCCCAGGCAGTTCAGCACGCAAAGGTGTGCTGCAGAGTCTGCTCCAATGATTCCTTCTCTTTGGGAGAATGTCCCTTAAGCTGTCTGCTGAGATTTCTGCTTCTACTCCCTACCCCGAGACCTTGCTGGGGCGCATAAACAGCTTGCCACCCCGGGGACCTTGCAGGCAGGGGGCCGCTCAGGTGTTCCTCCCCGAGTGGAGCTCCTCCTCCCCTTACAAATCCCATCGGGGTGCCCAGCCAGCTCTTCCAACCCAGGGATCCTGCAGTCAGTAAAGCTGCTCGGATGTCCCTCGCTGGGTGGAGCTTCTTCCCGACTCATAAAAAACCGGTCAGGGCGCCCAATCAACTCACCCTGGGATCCTGCAGACAGGAATGCCGCTCAGATGTATCTCCCTGGGTCGAGCTTCTTCCCGACTCAGAAATCCTGTTGCGTTGTTCACTCGGCTCTCCCGTTCCGAGATCCGTGCCGGCAGGAGATCCTGGCGCTCCCTGGTGCTTTTCTGCCTCCTCGGCTTTCTCGCAGGAGCCGCGGACCGCAGCTCCCGCGGCAGGGCTCTAAGTGGGATCCCGGACCGCTGCCCAGATTGGTGCAATCTGTCCCAGTAGTGGGTTCTCTGAGTTTACTCTGCTCCGCCGCCTCCAACAGATCCTGGCTGCAGCCGCTTCCAAGCCGATCAGGTTCAGGAGCTGGGAGGGTCCGCCCTGCCACAATCGCTCTCTCGGTTGTACTCAGATTCAGCCGAGCCGCGGCCCAAGTGCAGCACCGATCACCTCGGGCGCCCACCTCTCAGGATCCGCCCACTTCTCGCCTTGGCTTATCCAGCCAACCCTTTAATGCTCAGGCCGCAGAGAGCAACACGATCAGTTGGAATTTCGCATCTGTGGACCGGGCACCCCTGCGCAAAGGATCGGTCTCTGGGAGAGTTTCCCTCTGCTGCTCACCTGGTCGCCATCTTCCCGGACGTCCCTAAAAATGTGGTATTAAACACAACGAAATACTACTGTGCCATAAAGAAGAACAGCTGAGTCATTTTTAGGAAAACAGATGCACCTTGATACCACAATGTTAAGTGAAATAAATTAGATGCACAAATTTAAATATTATTTTATATGTGAAACCCAAAATGTACATAAAGATCAGAATATGAGATAGATAGTAGGATGTAGGGAAATGCATCTTTCTCATTTGGGAAGGGGACCAAGGATGGAAGGAAAGGGAAGGGATGAGAAGGAGATGGAAATAGTAATGACGACGTGTAATGTCCAGGTGCCAATGCCAGAGAGGAGTGCGAACATTCTGTACCACAAGCATCGATGCATAAATAAATAAATGCTTTCAGCCTCTCCCCGGGCCTCTTGGAACCCAACCCCATGCTGATAGGAAGTCTGAGAAGCTGTGAGTGAAGACTCAGCTAGAGGGACAGCAAAGCCCCTGGCCAGCAGCTTAGGGCAAGTGTCCCAGCTGACATCCAGCACCTGAATCGTTTGCAGGGGGCACCACAGCCTGGGCAAGTTGGCACAAGGGACATCGCAGAGCTGAGTCACCCCCAAGACCTGCCCAAACTGCACACATGTGATGAAAATAAACGTTCTCTTTTTGACTTCTGTCTTCAATTACTAAATTTGGGGGATGATTTGCCACAGATACAGAGAACCAGAACAGCCTGCTATTTAAATGGTCAATGAAATTTAAAAGTAAGAGAATGGCTGGTTTATGGTGTCTACCTAATGCTGTGTTGGGTAGAATAATACAATCAGATGAGAAGTTGACTCTCTGGTGTTGGCTTTGAAGACAGAGGGAGAGGGCTGCTACAGTCTGAATGTCTGTGTCCTCCCAGCATATGTTCAAACCTATTTGGTGGGGTGGTTCTGATGTCCAACTGGATGGTCTTAGTGTCCAACAGGATCCTGATAGCCAATGGGATGGTCCTGATGTCCAACTGGATGGTCCTAGAGTCCAGTGAGATCCTTATGGCCAATGGGATGGTCTCAATAACCAGTGGGGTAGTCCTGATGTCCAATGGGATCCTGATGTCCAGTGGGATGGTCCTGGGTCTTGAGCCCAAGGCCAGCCTGTATTACACAGCATGATCTTGTCTCAACAACATCCCCCACACACCTCCTCCAAAATGTATCAAGTCCTTGAAAAATGGGGTTCAGCTGCCAAGTATAACAGTGTGAGCTTGCAGAGCCCAGAAGACAGAAGCATGTGCAAGACTAGGCCACACAGGCAGAGCAGCTCGGGAATGGTGTGTGAACAGTGCCCCAACCCAAGAGGGGTTTCATGAAGCTCAGATGCCTCATGTGTGTTGTGGCCACAGAGGCAACATGGGCTGGGGTTGGTATCAGGGGTTGCAGGGAAAGGCTGGAAGAGTCAGGCTGCCCCGGGGGAGTCCAGCATCCTCACCACCATAGGTGGCCTCCAGGAAATGGCTAGCACATAGTTGGCCCTCCAGGGCTCCCATGGCCTCCCCAGACCCCTCATCATCTGCTGTCCCCAGCAGCTCCTGACCTCCCTGCACAGTTTCTTCACCCTGACTTGGGCTGGGTGAGCGGATGAGCTGCTCAGCTTCTGTCCCAGGGCCTCTTTGCAGTCACCCTTCAGTGTCCTGTTCTTCACACTCCTGCTCCTCCCGGAAGTAGGGCCTAACACCTTCTCAGGTTTAATGAGGGACACAACTATTCTTCTGGGCATCCTGTCTTCTTTTTTAATTCTCAGAATGAACGCTGTTAATTATTTGTATGAAGTGAAGGAAGCCACAGTGTACCATCAAATTCTTGAGGATTGTTTAGCTCGGGCCCCCAGTTACTGTAAGCCAGTGGTGGCCAAATTATGGCGGCGTGCCACAGCCAGCTGTTTGCTATCACTGAAAGCCCTAAAAGGTTTGCCATCACTGTGGGCCACTCTTAGGCAGAAACATATTAAGTCTGGTAGGCAGATAGCTTCCAAACATGGGCAGAATCTTGTAGGAAGCCTCCTTTCATGTACCTTGAACTTCTGAAACAGCTCTGTCACCATAGTTGGACTTTTACTTGCGTCTCAGCCTGAGAGCTCCTCCCCCACACTTTAGGTCTGTTGTCTTTCTGTGTCTGGTGTAAGTGGTGGGTTTTGCTGGGGGAATCTGAGACATGGTCAGGTGGGTACAGAGAGCACTCGGAGCCCACAGGTTTCACAGACTGGGAACACCCAAGCGGGTGTGGCCAGTCCTCAGAGTGTCCATGCTGGCTCAGGGGTCTGCTCCCCTAGCTGTCCCCAGACTTGCCCAGTGGGGTCCGGCTGAGCTAGGAGAAGGAGCTGTGTGAGCAGACCTGGAGTGACAGCTTTGGAGAAGTAGGAGATGGCCAAGCAGAGAAATGACGCTACTTACATTTTCCATTGTGGCCTTTTTCAAACTGCAATATAAAGTAGGAAATAAAATAAAATATCTTTCTTAGTGCTTTTGAATGCCTGTTCTGCCTGGAGAGGTTACTCCAGTAACCACACAGCACAAAGGTCCCAGGCTTTCCAGACTCCATCTGCAGGTTTTCAGCTTTGTGGTGACGAACGTGCCCACACAAACCGTTCTGTTTCAGAACAGTAGTCAATAAATCACACGAGGGATTCACTACCGCATTGTGAAACGGGCTTTGTGTTAGGTGACTCTGCCCCACTCTGCCCAGCTAATACTGAGTGTCCTGAAGTCATTCTAGGAGGCAAGGCTGGACTGTGAGACCTGGTGGCTTACATTTACTATTCAATTTATGATGTGTTTATTGGGCCATAGCTCCATTATAAGTCAAGGTGCATCTGAATTCTCACTCAGGTTTTAGAACGAGAATAACTCTTTATATAATGCCAAGCTCCCAGCCAGGAATAGGGGATGAATTTCTGCCTCAGACTTTCTCTTTTCTATGTGCACCATCCGCTTAAACACATGGTCACTTTGAGGACTTTGTTACCACCTCATCCTTGGAAAAGGAGGGCCGTGCCCCGAACATGCCAAAACCTCTCCGTTCTCCACAGAGGGAAGGTCCCCACCCTGTACCCGGGATGCTGCCTGAGCCCTGCTTGTCTCTGGGACAGAGGGTGGGTCACCCCACTACTGCTTATGTTTGCTCATTGCACACGCTCATTTCCTTTTCCTGGAAGAAATGAGAAATGCTTTTCTTTTTGAACCTTTCACCCAAATCCGCCTTTCTTGTGCTGAAAAGCCTTTGTGTTTCTTTCAGATCACAGTATTTAAATTCTTGAAGAACTAGATCATGTTCATTGTTGAAAATATATAAAGAGCAATAACGCCCCACTATAAGCTAATACTAAGCCCACCATCCAGATACAACCAGTACTCGTAATTTGGGTCGCTGTTGGAGACCACTACAAAGTGGTTCTGAGCAGGGTTTAATATGAACCAATTGGCTTTCTGTGTTCACTTGTGAATCTGTCCAAGGCCTAGGCTCCTTATCTGGAAATGCAGACTCATGTAAGTGAACCTCTGTGAAGCACTAATCCCTACTAGAACCTGTAGGCCAGAAAGCCTCAAAGGACAAGACAAGATCACAGCCAAGGACCCCTGGGTCAGACCTCAACTAGATGAAGACTAGAGCCTCAGGCATCTCATTCTTCCATGGGTTAACTTTATACCTTCCTTAGAGAAGTCCTGAGTGGTTCTGCCCTTCTTGAGTACTCCCTCCCATCTTCTGATAACCAAATAAATACAGACCACCCAGAGAAGGTCATGGTCTCAGCCCTGAGAGAATCTCAAATTCTGTGAGAGGGCTCTGATCCTACTGCAGCCCTGAAATCATTCCATTTGCCTGTTTTTATTCAGCCTTTACTGTACACTCCTTCAGGAGATTGTGGACCTGATCAGCCCACAATAACTAAGGGGTATTATTAACCCAATAGGCTGCCACAATAAATCCCTCTAGGCTATATGCACTACCTTTTATCTTGTATTTCTGGATGTGACTCGCTAGTATTTTGGATGGATTTTGTTTGAGGGGGGTTGTTTTGTTTTGCAATATGAGGTACTGCACCCAGGGCCTCACACATGCTGAGCAACTGCTGTGCCACTGAGCTACAATCCGTTTTTATCTCTGAATCTAAAATGTGTCTCTTATAAATAGCATTTATTGGATGTTGTTCTGTATCTAGTCAGAAAACTTGTGCCTTTTGGTTAGATATTTAGGAAATAATATAATTTAACATAATTATTGATGGTTGATCACATCTGTCATGTTACTGTCTTATGCATACATTATATTGCAGACATTTTTGTTCTTCTTTTGCCTTTACTTAGTCTTCTGTATTAAACAAATAGCTTGTGGGGGCTGGGGATATAGCTCAGTGGAATAAGCACCTGCCTAGCAAGCTCAGGGTCCTGAGTTCGATCCCCAGTACCGCAAAAAAAAAAAAAAAAATAGCTTGTGTAATATTTTGATTCCATTGATAGTATGTTTTAGCCTTTTTGTTTGTTTTGTTTTGTTTGAGACGGGGTCTTACTATGTAGTGCAGGCTGGCACTGAACTCACTATGTAATCCAGGCTGGCCCAAAATTATGGTGACCATCCTGCTTTAGCTTCCCAAGTGCTGGGATTACTACAGAGCTGTGCCACTAAGCCTGGCAGCTATTTTTAAATTTATTTAGGTTGGAGACATAACTTAGTAGCAGGACACTTGCAAGGTCCTGGGTTTAATCCCTAGCATGCACACACACACACACACACACACACACACACACACACACCCATATATTCCAAAATTTAAAATATTCATCTTCTCACATAATCCAATTCAACTTAATACTGACTGAATCCCAATAAAATAGAGCAAACTTGCTGTACCTTCCTTTATGCTGTCCTTATCTATATACCTCATATATATATGTTATAAGCTAAAAATATAGTTATAACATAGTTTTACATTATATTGTTTTTAAAGAAATGAGGAGAAGAAAAGAACAGTTGTGTATTTTTGCCCACATTTTATCGTTCCCTGTGTTCTTCATTTCCACTTTGGATTCAGGTTGCCATCTGGTATAACTTCTTTTCAGCCTGAAGAACTTTCTTTAGCATTTCTTATAAAATAGGTCAGTTAGCAACAAATGATCTCAGACTTTGACAAACCTTGATTTCAGCTTTCTCACTGGGAGTTATCTTTTGTCTTTTTTCCTTCCAGTCAGATTTAATTGGTACATTTTATATATATATAATGATCACATTCTTCATAGAAACTTTGTACTTGACATAAATTATTTCCTTTTCTCCCATTCCCCTCCCCTCCCCTGAGCCCCTCCCCCTCCCACTTACAAAAGCTTTGTTTCCATTTTTTCCCTTCTTTTCTCATTTTTTGCTTTTCCCTTCTTTCCCCTCCCCCTCCTCTGTGCCCCTTCACTTTTATCATTTCCTTCCTATCTCACCATACCTATGATACATTTTGGTCCTTATTTACACTTTCGGTTTCTCACACCAGAGAAACATGCAGTATTTACACAGATGTGTCTGATTTATTTCACTTAAGAGTATGATCTCAAAAAAAAAAAAATGAGTGTGATCTCAAGGTGCATCCGTTTACCTAGAAAGCTCTCAAGATTATCCTTCTTTATGGCAGAGTAGTACTCTGTTGTTTAAAAAAATCTTTCTCCATTCACCAGTTGATGAGCATTTGAGCTGTTTCCAAGATTTGGCTGTTACAAATTGCACCACTATAAACACAGGTATGCATATAACACTGTGATACAATGCATTTAATTCTTTTGGGAAGATACTGAGAAGAGGAATAGCTGGGTCTAATGGAACCTCTAGTCCTAGTATTTTGAGGAATCTCCACATTGATTTCCACAATGGTTGCGCCAGTCTACACTCCCACTAACAGTGGAGAGGATTCCTTTTTCTCCACAGACCCACTGGCATTTGTTACTGGTTGATTTCTTCATGGTAACTATTCTTTCTGGAGCAAGGTGGAATCTCAGCATTGTTTTAATTTGCATGTCTCATATGACCAGGGATGTTGAACATTTTTTAATATTTTGTTTTGGTTTGGACTTCTTTATCTACAAAGTGTGTATCCTTCTCAGGTGCCCATTTCTTGACTGGGTCTTTAAATTTGGTGGTATATTTTTTTTTTAGTTCTTTATGTATTCTAAATAGTAATCCTTTGAGGATCATCTGGGAAAATTTTTTCCCACACTGTGATTTGTCTCTTTACTCTGTTGGTTTCTTTTTCTGTGCAAAAGCTTTTTAATAAAATGAGATCTGAGCCGAGTGTGATGGCACACACCTATAATCCCAGCACTTGGGAGGCTGAGGCAGGAGGATTGCTGTGAGTTCGAGGCCAGTTTGAGCTACAAAGTGAGCTCAAATCCAGTCTGAACTGCCTAGCAAGACCCTGTCTCAAAAAAAGACGAAAAAATACACAAATAAGATCCCAATGGTTGATTCTTTGTGATACTGCTTGTGCATTCAGCGTTTTATTCATAGAGTCTGCCTACACAAATGTCAAGACTTCTATGTATTCTATCTTCCAGCAGATTTTTTTTATTTGAAAGAGAAAATAAAAACAATGATACATAATGTCAAAGCAAGATTAACAATGGTTGTTATAATGCATACTGTTAACTTCAAAATAGTTGCTCAGATTACCAGATATAGGCATGAAAAATTGATCAAACAATATAAGCACAAACTGTTGTTTTTAATGAACTAATAGAAATTAGTAGCATAATTATCTCAGCTATCTTGTGTACATACATATTTTTTTCTTTCCCTTCCTTCTTTTCTCCTTTCTCCCATCCCAGTTGTTCTTTCTTTGTGAGCAGTTTCTTCCCTTGTCACAATGTCTATTGTACATTTTACATCTTATTTACTCTTTCAGGTTCTTACACATAGAGACAATACAATGTTTGCACATGAGAGTCTGATTTACTTCACTTATGAGTATGGTCTCAAGTTGCATCCAATTACTTATAAAAGCCTCAAGTTTATCCTTCTTTACAGCTGACTAGTACTCTATTGTATAAAAATACCACATCTCTTTTATCCATTCCTCGACATTTGTGTTGTTTCCAAGATTTAGCTATTAGAAATTGTGTTGCTATAAACATGGGTGCATGTATATCGCTACATGATGTTTTTAATTCTTCTAGAAAAATACCCAGAAGGGGAATAGCTAGGTCAGATGGGACCTCTAATCCTAGTTTTTTGAGAAATAGCCATACATTTCTACAGTGGTTCTCCAAGCAGATTCAATTTTTCTGTTTCAATATTTAGATCTTTGATCCATTTTGATTTTGCTTTAGTGCATGGTGAAAGTTATTATTTTAATTTTAGTCTTTGGCATATAAAAAGCCAGTTTTTCCAGCATCGTTAAAGAGGCTATCTTTCTTACAGTGAATGTTTGGCACCTGTGTCAAAAATAAGGTGGCCAAATGTCTGGAGTTGTTTCTACATCTTCTAATCTGTTCCATAGATCTTTGGGTCTGCTTTTTTCTAGTACTATGCTGTTTTTATTACAGCAATACAATTTCAAGTCCGGTTATGAGGCCTTCTACCTTACCCTTATTGAAAATGGCCATTGCTACTCTAGGTCTCTTCCGGTGCCAAATTAATTGTCTAATTTGGTGAGATATGGTGTTGGAATTTTGACTGGAATTGCAATAAATCTTCATAACAATTTTGGAAGTAAGACCATTTTCACTATATTGGTTCTTCCTATCCAAGAACAAGGAATATCTTTCCATCTTCTTCAATTTCCTTTTTCAGAGTTCTGCAGTTTTCTATGTAGAGATTTTTTACTTTGTTAGATTGATTCTTGTCCCAGCCCGCAGGTAGTCAACGAAGGCTCCTAAAGAGAGGGGGAGTGGGATAATCGAGACAAGAGACACGAGAAATGGAGGCAAGACAGGATTCTGATCAAGCCTCGTTTACTGAGCGGAAGTCTCGGGTTTATATACAGTGCAGGAGCGGGGATTGATGTCAATAGGTAACCAGGCAACGGAGGGAGGTACAAACATCACACGATATTACATCATTATAGGAAGTTGACCGTATTGGAAGTTGTTACATAAGATGTTATATAACTACAGGAAGTTGACCATATATAGAAGATATTACATAACTACAGGAAGTTAACCATATATGGAAACCGAAACTAAAATTTCAAGATGGCTGGTAGCTTACAAAATGTATGCAGACTGCAGGTCTCTCTGCGATACAAGATGGATGCAGACCACAGGTCTCTCAGCGGTCTCCCACAGGTCCCCCTTTTTTATTTTATTTAATAAAAGACCAAATCTCCTTGAGGGGACTGTGCCTATCTTAGGTCAGGATGCTTTCACGTGGAACCAAACTATACCTTACCCGTCACTGGGAAGCAAGGCAGCAAAAGGCCTTGTTCCTGTCTTAGGCGGTAGTTGATAAAACACGTGAGCCTCCAGTTGCCCATCTCTGGCTCTCCAGTCCAGCGCACCAAGGTGAGAAAGCTGAAATAGCCCATTGATCTTACTGGGCATTATTAGAATTTGCTTTCTCAAGGTCCATAGCAATTCTATGATAATGGACCTGAAGCCGTTTCATTTCAATAGCATCCAGTACATTAGTTACTTGTTGTTTAATAAGAGCCACCAATCTGTTGAAAATACAGGGTCCAAATAAAATAAGTAACAATATCATAATTAAGGGTCCTAACACAGGGAGAAGATAGGGTAAAATTCCATTCCACACACTCCAAA
>PVLD010016399.1:0-45120 GCA_004027595.1 Dinomys branickii | reverse complement strand
TAAATCCCTACAGGCCTTCAAGGCAGCCGCAACACCACAGCTCTCTCTCTCTGTCTCTTTCTTGTTTTGTAGACAGGGTCTCACTTTGCAGTCCGGGCTGGTCTTGAACTCACTGTGTAGCCCAAGTTGACCTCAGATTCACAGCAATCCTCCTGCTTCAGCCTCCTGAGTGCTGGGATTACAGGTGTGCGCCACAATGCCTAGCTCTCACTTTGTTTGTTTTGTTTGTTTTTGAGACAGGGTCTTACTATGTTGCCCAGAGTGGCTTCAAACTCACAGTGATCCTCCTGCCTCAGCCTCTCCAGTGCGGGGATTACAGGTGTGTACCACCTTGGCTCTCACTTTTTGAGGCCAGTCCAATCCTTCTTTCTTTGAATAACTTTTTATTCTCAATTTTAATGTACAAATGGCCAGGCAGACTCACACTCACCCTTCATCGCACTTAAAGGACACTCTCGCTCCAGGCTGGAGGTGAGGTGGAGACAGCACGTGACCATTGGGGAGTTGGTCTCGGAATATGTCACAGCCTTTCACTAGGAGAGAAAACAGAACAGGAGTGAGGCTGCCACACAAAGGCTGAAGAGTGTGACCTGAAAACCAGCCCAGTGTGCACACACCTTCACAAGAGGGGGCTGCAGGGCTCCAGTCCCCCTCAGCTGTGCAGTGCAGAGAAGCAGCCCCCCGGAGTTCGTATCCCGGCTCACAGCTGTAGGACACTTCCTGCCCAGGGGAGAAGTCCTGGTTGCTTGGGGCGTGCTGACCATGTGCGATGTGGGGAGGTGGCTGACATACTGGGAAAAAGAATCAAAGTATGAACCACTTTTCCTCAATGGTGAACTGTGCAGGACAATCATAAATCTAATTATGTGTGTAAAAAAAAAAATTAGTGGGTACTTCCTACATTCAGTGTTTACCAAATAAACACACACACTGGCACACCCACAGGTGGGTGAGATCTTGCTAAAGTGACAATACTGGTGTACTGCTAAGCTCTGACTGGGAGCGCTCCTCCAGGTACTGCTTTCATCTGGAGGGTATGCTGTGGTCACCTGCCTGACCTTTACTTCCAGGTGCTTCCAATTTCCCCTCATCCTAACAAAACTGTTAGGACTGATGGACTCCTGAACCTCCATCTGTCCTCTCAGACATCATTAGTGCCAGTTTAAACCTCTGCATTTTAGGCAATAAGGAATGTCGAAGCCCACATCTCATGTGATAAATTCCCCACTCAACTTTCACATTGATGCAAAGGAGCAGGACCTGTATCTGTTTTCTTCTTTCCCACCTCTCCCTGGTCTCTGATGTGAGGGGCAGCAGGACTCTGCCTCGCCTGTCCACACTGTGCAGAGCCATCCCCTCCATTCTCCTAAGCAAATGCAAATGCCTGGACCAATCCTCCTAAAAGGCCCGCAGTCCTCCTAATTAGACGACGGGGTACATGGGGCAGAGTGTCACTGCGCAGCTTCTCTGCTTTTTCATATGACTGGTTTGAACTTAGGGACTCAAACTGCACTTGGGTCTTACAGAATTAAATGAAAAAAAGTCATCTCCACTTTGCTTTGAGGGTTTCAGTTGGCCTCTCTGGACTTCAGTTTTCTCTCTAGTGTAAAATCGGGTACTGGAGTAGAAGAAATAGCTTCCTTACTGACAGTACGGATACTCTGCTGTTACAGGGTCTGTTTTCTGGGCTCATTGCCCTAGTGTTTATAAATGTGCTGTGATGCTTTGTTTAAGGGCTGTGCTGGTTAAATTCAGTGAGTCCCTCGCACCCCACCCTAACACTCTCCACTCTCTTTGGGCCACTCTGCTAGAAGCCTCAACACTACACTGGCTTTGTCTGCTGAGCTCCGCGGTAGTTCTGCTCCCTGGAAGCACATATGCCAAATTAAAGGGCGGGAAAGGTAGAAAAACCCTTCTGTTTCTAGACGTGGCTCAGAAGACCCTGTTAACATCTTCTGATTCTACCGCTGCCAGTCACTCTGGCTCCAGCCACACCAGCTGTATCCTGGGAGCAGAGGTGGCCCTTGAAGCCTGAGTGTAGACACCTGAATTCCAGCTCAGCAGTCACAGTCACCCCCCCCAGTTGCTGGCAACGCTGCCTTCCTCCTTTTGCTCGTCCTGCCACACTTCCCACACCTTCATAACCAATTCCTGTATGAACTCCTCATTCCTGAAGAATCTAAGGATCTAGTTTGGACGCTGTCAAACCAAGGGTCTAGAGACAGGCAAAACTGGGTTGTGGTCTTCAGTCTATTTCATCTTAGAAATGATCTAACCTCTCTAAGACCCATTGTCTTTGTGAAACATGGAATGAATAGCAACTGCCTTACAGCTGTGTTTTAAGGATGAAATGCACACATAACCTACAGTGTAGCTCCTGGCCAGATGAGTCACTCATCGTATGTTACTCCACTCAAGGTGGAGGCTAAAGAGAGTGATGCATGTAGAGAAATTCTAAATTCCTCCAAGTTCACATCTCTTGCTCGGATTTGCTTGTGTCTCAGTTCAAGCACACACACTTGTGCACACACATGCCCCCACTCACCCAAGAAATTGACGCACTCAACACACTCACCACACACCCTCCTCCAGATCAAAAACCCTCTCCCAGTCCCCCACCAGCTCTGTCCTGTGGGGGCCCCTCCCCAGTCACAGACAAACTCACCCATGGAGCAGCTTGGTAACTCTGGCCTCCACTTGTTTTGGGCCTGGCACTGCACTCTGGAGGGGCCGCTCATGACAAAGCCTGGCTGACACGAAAGCTCCACAATTTCATTCAAGGAAAATATGCTTTTGTATGCAGATACCATGACTGCATTTTCAACAGGTGGAGCTGTGCACGTATTAGGCAGAATGCACTGAGGGGCAGGGCCGCTCCAGATGCCGACTTCATTATCAGTGCTGGTGCAGAATATGGTGCGCTCCCCCACAAGTTCAAAGATCTCCTTTCCTCTTGCTCCAAGATTGCAGTGGTAGGTCACCACCATTCCATACACAAAATTTTCTCTGTTGGTGCTAAAGAAATCTCCATTAGCGATGGCTGGAGGTGGCTCACAAGGAATTCCTGCAGAAAGGGAGAGCAAGGTAAATAAAATGAATTTAAATAACGAGGGAGCAAAGTCTAAGGAGTCTCTAAACTATTTTTATGGTCATTATTTGCTTTTAATATTGGCTAATGTGTAGATAAGTTTTTGTAAAGTTGCTACTTACCTTGACATAGTAGCTTGTGTTCTGCCTTTCCTACTATTTCCTGAATTTGTATTTATTATTAAACCCTCCTTCTTTCAATTCTAAATAGCACTCAGATTATGTTATTGTAGCATTTATACAGTTTTCCCCTTTTGCCCTTGTTTCATTAATTTTCATCTTGGTTGTTAACTGAGTGTAGTTTTAAAAAGATGATAAAAACTTGCCAAAAGGAATAGTATGAGAGAAATCACAAATATATAGGAGTAAAAAATGCCTATATCTGGGAATATTTGTGAGAACATTTATGAAACTGTAAGCAACTGTGTTAAACATTTTAGAAACCTCAATGATAGAAATGGAAAAATAAATTTCCCATATTCACTCAAGAAGCTAAAGTAAACTAGAATTGGCCAAGAAAGTTGTAAGAACAGAAAAACATTCCCATAAACTATATCAAATTTGCATTTAACACATACTTCCAAATGTAAGTTCAAATGTTTCATAACATGTCAAAGACAAATTACCCATTCACTTTATCTAACATAAGATAATGTTCACATAAAAGTGATGACATATTTTTTCAGAGTCCCCAGGTACATCTGAAATGTAGGAATAGTATGTAGGATACTGTACAGTTATAAACAAGAACTAAATAATTTCAACTAGCACTTCAAAACACGCAAAATTAATAATTTTAATTCTTAAGGAAGTTTCTGCTTCTATTAATAGTAGTGTCAATAATTCACATCAAATAATGCTTCCGCTGCTCCCAAGAAAGGTTTAAAATGCTGGAAATCTAAAGAACACATCTGTGAAGCCCTGAGCGCTAACCAAGCAGTGAAGCGTTGCTGGGCCAACGGAAGGGAGGAGATGAAAATTCAGGGTGGGAAAATCCAGGTTGGGAAGACATAAAAATGCAAGCAAGAGCCTGGCGTTTGGTCCACGTTTCCCCTGGGAATGGGGAGCTGAATCGAAAGGGAGCAACTGAGAGGTGGAGTAGACTTACAACCTGCTGTCTCAAAGACTGGAAATACTCTTCAAGGTCTGTAGGTGGTGTCCAAAACGACAGTTCCTGCGATTGGATTAAAGTGGTTTCAGGTTGCCGGTGTCCTCCGTGCGGCAAAAACAGTAAAAATCCTCCCAGAAGATGTGTGGTCGCTCCGCTTTAGGGTCCTGTGTTAAAGGCTGGGTCCTTAGGGTGTCGCTGTCATGGTGGAACTGTTAGGGGTGGAGCCTCTTGGGAAGTCCACAGGTCGCTGGGGATGCGCACGCAGTAGAGACAGGGGAGCCAAGTCCCCTCCACTATCTTTGATCATAGTTTCATGATATGAGCAGCTCTGCTCTGTCACAGGCTCCTGCTCATTAGGCTCATCAGAGGCCCAGAGCAATGGGCAGTTTGCTCGTGGATGGGAACCTTAGAACTGAGAGCCCAAACAATCCTTCGCTGATCTACGTTAATTACCTCAGGTATTTCATTATAGTGATGGAAAGCCAGCTCATACACTCATTTAATATGTTCAGCTTACTTACCTCCTTGGAATTATTTCTACAGGCAAGTTTTCAAACAGAATTCCTGAGACACAAAGATAACCAGATACTTGAATAGATAAAATGAATAAGAGCAGCAAAATCAGTGATGATGCAAATATACCCAGTAGGACTATTGATACTAGAGCTTTTACTTACAGACTTAACTAAATAAATGTTTTTGTAAAAACAAAAATAATAATTGTTGGTGGAATATAAAGGTAGCAGTAGGGAAGTGACAAGGGGACATAAATGGAGTTAAACTATTTGGGTTCTGTTTGCGTTGTTTGAGAATTGGTAAAAACACAATTTAATTTAGACTGCAATAAATCAAGGATGTACAGTGTTTCTAGGTCACTCATTAAAAATAGAAGAACAAAATAAAGATAGTAACAATGCTACTAGGAGAACATTTGGACTAATAAAAATACTTTATTAATTTTAAAAATGTGAGAAATGAGGAATAAAGGAATTAAATATGAAACAAATACAAAATAAAGAGTTGTTAGACTTATACCTAACTATATCAGTAACCACATTAAATTTAAATGTTCTAAACACTTTACCTGAAAACAAATTATGCAGCAAATGTAAAGAATATGCAGATAAGTTATTGAACTTTTAGTAAATTTAGCAAGATTGCTGGTTGCTGGATCCAAGGTCAAATGAATAGAATGAACTTTAAAAAATAATATCTAGGAGTAAGCCTAATGGAAGATGTAAAATACTTCTATAATGTAAATTGGCAAATACTGCTGAATGAAATTAAATATTTCAAAAATTGGGGTATCATGCTAGCGAATACAGAAAAAAATGTAAGTTTGTTAATTGTTTATAAATTGATTTACTGAATTAATAGAAACTCAATAAAATTCAAGTAGGATTCTTTTTGTGGAAACTGACATGCTGGTTTTAGATTTTTATGGAAATGTAAACGTTGAAGAACCACCAGGCAAACCTGGAAGAAGCTCATAGTTAGAATATATTTGCCACCAGATAACAAATCTTAATATAATGCTATAGTAACTTCGTGGGTAAAAAAACAGAGCCTCTCCGGAATAAGACAAACATATAATGTCGTCTGACTTACAGCTACGATTCTGTTGTTCCTTGCAGCATGCAAGGAATGATCTTTTTCATCAATAGTATTAGAGCAACAGCCTATCTACTGTGAAAATCAGACAGAACTCCATAATACTTAACCACACTCCATGCAAGCCATAGACTTAAACATGAACAATAAAGTTTAAAGAGTGTAAGATGGGAAAACATTCTTTATAGCAGGAAAGGATCTCTTGGGTAGACCAGCAAAAGCAGTAACCAGAAAGGAAATATTCATAAATTGACCACTATTGAAATATAGAACTTCAGGCCTGAGTGTGGCTTCATGGTCGATTGTGTGTTTAACACATGGGGCCCTGGGTTCAATTTCCAGCATTCTCCCACCCCAGAAGTACAACTTCCACAATCAAAAATTATCCTTAAGAAAGTAAAAAGTCAAGGTATAGCTTAAAGAAACTATCGTAACACAAACATTTAATATTAAACATCTTAAACACAAATATTTAATACATTTATTGAGAGAAATATAAGAATAAAGAACTTTTATAAAACAAAAAGGTAAACAGACTAGTAAACAATGGGTACAAGGTTTGAACAGGTACTTTGCAAGTTTATAACAGTGTTGATACACTTATACTTGTCAGCATAGAAAAAGCATCATAACTCAGCAGAAAATGTGAATTATTGGACATATGAGTGCCAGCATATTCCCATTGGAACAGCAATACACTGATTTGGCTGCTGAGATCTTTGTCACTGGTTAAGTGATTACAGAGTATCACTTAATTTGTATAAACAGATCTACATCTAGTGAATAGAAGCTTGATTTTTATTGGTACAAAAGAGTCATAGTTCATCACTAAATTCCCAGACTTAAAGCCTTAAATACTGAAGGTTAGTTACAAGGAACAATACAGAACTAGAGACTGAGATAAAAACAGAGATGCAGGCAGAGATGTATTATCTTTCAATAAAATGAGATCTTACCTGTTATCTGTCTTGATTTTTTTTCAAATAAAATATACATGTCTATGTTGTTAAGTACTTCATGCTATTTTTGTGATTTTGTAACACTCCAGTGTATAGATATATTTTCCATAATTTTGTGTGGATTTTTTTTTTGGTACCAGGGATCAAACTCAGGATCTTGCACTTGCCAGGCAGGCATTTATTCCACTGAGTTATATCCCCAGCCCCTTTGTGTGGATATTTTGTTTCTTAGGAAATTCTTTAGAGTCATTTTATTTATTTATTTATTTATTTATTTATTTATTTATTTAGTGGTACTGGGGATCAAACTCAGGACCCTGCGCTTGCTAGGCAAGCACTTATTCCACTGAGCTATATCCCCAGCCCTCTTTAGAGTCATTTTAACCTATCTTTCTTTTCAGATTATTTCCAAGTCATAGTTTGAAACATATAGGGAACTTTAGCTACTTTAACATTTTTTTATAAAGAATGCTACGGAAAGTATGTGGTAAAGTCCTTGAAAAGAATCGGTATTATTTCCTAAGTGCATATCCCAAGATACGGGTCAAAATAAATTCCTACTTTTTGTTTTACAGTGCCCGTGCTTTTTAAATTTTGCTGAATCACCAAGATATGAGAGTGCTGGTTTGTCCAGCTTCAGTAACCTTTACTAATATGCTAGGTTGAATGACTAGTGTAGTTGAAATTGTAGAAACAACTTAAGTCCAAGTTAACCAACTTAAAAATAAGATTTAAAGCCCCATATTCAGAAAAGGCATGTTCCAGCATAAGGGAAAACTTAAGGAAACCAGTTGCCAAGGATACCAGGGGAATATTTGAGAGCATTATACCTGTCTTCTGCCATCTGAAGGACCAATTGCACAAAAGGAATTGGATAAATATGTCTATAATTCCTTGTAGGGCTGGAGGAGTGGGTTAGCAGTAGAGCACTTGCTTAGTATGTGTACGTTTTTGGGATTGGTTCCCAGAATTACAAACAAATTCGTAATTCCAGAAGAAAGTTAGAATCTATTAGCAAATGTGATAAGGTTTCAACTTACTCTCACAAACAGGTGGTCCACTGTCCCAAGCAACGGTATTGTCTGAGACCACACACGTAGCAGAAGAGGAGCCCATAAGCCGGAACCTAGAGGACAGAAAAGGCGTGTTGTACATCTAACACACAGGTGGTGCGCACACTTCATGTATGCCTTTGAAGGAATTTTAGAGCCATCCGGACTTTTTCTACTTGTCAGAGTACTGCAGCTTCCCCAAATTTCACATCTTTCATTGGCCTTTTTCCTTTTCTCCTTTATGCCTTCTGAACTGGACGATATTCCTCTTTATCATCAAACATTTTTATAATCTAAGAAAAATTATAGTTATGTCCTCCAAGTCAAGTTTTTCAAAGATATTGCAAACTTCTTGAGTGCAAGGAAGATATTACACATACACATATGTATAAGTGGTGTAGTCAAAATACATGGCGACTATTTTACAATTTGTTACACTTACAGCCTGTGCCTTTGAGATTACGTTAAAAAAACCCATTGTTCAGACTAATGTTAAGAAACTTTTCCCTTAGGTTTTCTTTTAGTAATTTTAAGTTTCAATTCTTAACATTTAAATATTTAATCTATTTTAGTAAATTTTTTATAAATAGTGAAAGCTAGCCGGGTGTGGTGGCACACGCCTGTAATCCCAGCACTCGGCAGGCTGAGGCAGGAGGATTGTTGTGAGTTCGAGACTAGCTTGGGCTACAAAGTGAGCTCAAGGCCAGCCTGAACTGCACAGGGAAACCCTGTCTTAAAAAATAATTAATTAATAAATAAATAGATAGTGAAAGCTAAGTTTACAATTTTATTCCTCTGCATGTGGATATCTAGTTTTCTCAACACCGTTCACTGAAGAGTCTGCCTTTCCTCCGTTGTGTAGACTGAGGGAAAGTATTTATTTCTGGCCACTCTATTTGGTGTCATTTGCCTATATATCTGTTTCTATGCCACTATTTTTTATTACTATAGATAGCTCTGTACATATTTTGAATCAGGTAGTGTATGCTTCCTGGTTTGTCCCTTTTCTGTAACACTACTTTGGCTACTCAGTGTTTGCGTGGTTCCATCTGAATTTTAGGACTGTTTTGTATCCTTCTTCGGTAAATGTAATTAGCATTTTGATAAAGACTGTATTGAACCTGTAGGTTGTCGAAGGGTAGTCTGGAAATTTTAACAGTAACAATTTTTCCAAGCTATGAATACAAGATACCTCTCCATATATTTTGTTTTCTTCAATTTTTTTTCGTAATGTTTTATACAATATAGAACCCTTTCACTTTCATGGTTAAACTTATTCTGATTAGATTATATTTTGGATGCTATTAAAGGTGCTCTGTGTTCTTTATTTGGAGCTATTTCATTTTTAATGTGTCAATATGCTACTTTTCATATTGACTTTTGTATCATGAAGTTTTACTGGACTTGTTGATCAGTTCTAACAGTTTTTCAGTGGAATCATTAGGTTTTTCTACATATAAGCATCTTGTCTGCAAAGAAATAAAAGAAAAATTTAACTTCTTCCTTTTCAATTTGGAGGAATTTTTTTTCTTCTTTATGCCTCATTGCTTTGGCTAGAGGTTCTAATACTAAACAGTGGTCAGGATGGACATTCCAGTCATTTTACTGATCTCAAAGGAATAACTCAGCTTTTTACCATTATATTAGCTGTGAATTTGACAAATGGCATTTTTCAGGTCCAGGTACATCCCTTTTATAGCTAATTTGTTGAGTTTTTATTACGAGAGGATGTGGAGTTCTGAAAGATAATTTTTCTGCATCGATTGAAATGGTCTATTATTTTTACTCATGCTATTAATGGTAGCATATCACATTTATTGATCTGCATAGGTTGAACTATGCTTGCATTTCAGGGATATCATCTGATCACAAGGTATGGTCTACTTTATGTGCTATGGAATTTTGTTTGCTAGTATTTTGTATAGAATTTTTGCAACTATGTCCATTTGGGATACTGTCCTATAGTTTTCTTTTTATGTAATGTCCTCATCTTGTTTTGGTGTCAGGGTAATGTAGAATTCACAAAAAAGTTTGAAAATGTACCCTACCCTTAAGTTTTTGGGAAAGCTTTGGAAAGTACTGGTGTTAATTCTTCCTCACATATTTGATAGACTATGGCAGGGAAGTCACCAGGTCCTGAGCTTCTCCTTGTTTGGAGTTTTTGTTTACTGACGGAATTACCTAACTTATTGGTATGTTCAGATTTTCTCTTTTTTCATGATTCATTATTGGCAAGTAAATGGAATTTGTCCATTTTCTAAATTATTGAATTTGCTGTTGTGTAATTCTCATAGCAGCTTCTTATAATCTATTATATTTAGTGAAATTAGTTGTACTACCCCATCTTTCTGATAATTTTGAACCTTCCTTTTTTCATAGTTTAGCTATCATTTTGTCATTTATTTTAGAAAACAAGTCTTAGAGCCAGGCATGGTGGCTCACACCTATAATTCCAGCACTTGGGAGCCTAAGGCAGGAGGATGGCCATGAGTTCAAGGCCAGCCTGGGCTACACAGTGAGACTCTGTCTCAAAGAAAACAAAACAAACAAATCACAAAACAAGTCTTAGTTTCATCTTTGTTTTCTATTTTTGTAGTCTCCATTTCTGCTTTTATTTATTTCCTTCTTTGAGCACAGTCTGTGCTTCTTTAGTTCCTTGAAGTATATGGATTGTTTATTTGCATGTTTCTTCTTTCTTTAGGTAATTATCACTATGAACTTCCCTTTGAACGTGTCTTTTTCCACATTTCTTAAGTTTTGGTATGTTGTACTTCAATTTTCATTTGTGTCAAAATATTTTTATTTGTATTTTGATTTTTTGACCCATTGTTTGTTCAGGATTATGTTGTTTAATTTTTACAGCGTTATGAATTTTATATTTCTCCTGTTATTGATACCTACTTTCATACCATGTGTCTGGAGAAGATACTTGATATCATAATTAAATCCTCTTGAATTTTTAAAGATTTATTTGTTTAATACATCATATAGTCTAGAGACTGTTCCATGTGCACTTGAAAAGATTGTATATTCTGCTGTTGTTGGATAAGATATTCCATATAAATGTGTATCTATTTGCTGTTGTTTAAATCTACTCTTCCTTTATTGATTTTATGTATGGGTAATCTACCCATTGTTGAAAGTAGAGTACTAAAGTCCTCTACTACTGTTGGATTGCTGATCAATTCTTTCAGTTCTTTTAATATTTGCCTTTCATATTTAGGTGCTCTGATGTTGGACACAAATGTATTTACAACTGTCATATCTTCATGATGAATTGCCCCTTATCATTTTATAGTGACCTACTTTGTCTCTTGTGACAGTTTTTGGCTTAATATTTTTTGGGGTAATGTAAATCCTAGCACTGCTGTGCTCCAGTTGCCATTTTTATGGAATATATTTTTCTATCCTTTCAGAATGTATATGCTTTCAGACTGTGTATATCCTTAAGGCTACAGTAAGTTTCTTGTGGCTAGCAGAATTTTGTTGGATATTTTAAAAAAAAATCTATTGAGGCACCACATATTATGATTGAAGAATTTAATATTTACATTTAATTATTGAATGTAAGGAGGTATCACCAACATTATGTTATTTTCTGATCATTGTTCCGTTTTTAAAATTTTTTTTCTCTTCTATCTTCCTTTGTCATTTCATTTTTTATAGTGGTATGTTTGATGACTTTATCTTTTGGGTATTTATTGTAGGTTTTTGTCTTTGTGGTTACCATAAAGCACCTCAGACTTATAATGGTCTATTTTAAGCTGATAACTTAAATTTGGCTATACATACAACTCTCTATTTTAATGTTCTTTTCCTGTACTTTGTTAAAGATGTCACAATACACATCTTTTATGTGTTACGTATTTATTACAAATTATTATAGTTGTAGTTATTTTAAATATATTTGTCTTTTAATTTTTATATTAGAGTTAAAATAATTTATCAGTCACTGTTATAGTAACTGAACTTTCTGAATTTAACTATACTTTCCTTTTACAATGACTTTTACTTTCATTTTTCAATGAAAGTAGTTCAGCTTCTAATAGCATCTATTTTGGCTTATGTCTAGATGTACTTCCAAAACCTCCTGCAGCCATAGGTAGGACGTTTTAGGAGATGGCTGGATCTAGAGTGTGTGACACTGGGATTGATTCATGGTGCAATGCTAGGATCAAGGGTGCTAATAGTAAGGGTGTGAATGTCACCTGTCCTAAGCAGCCAGGGTAAGTTTTAAGGGATAGAAAGAGCTGTGGTCGCCGCTTGTTCTTCTGCTACCTTCTGCCCACCATGAACTGTGAACTGCCCACCATGAACTATGATGCTTATCTGCCATGGCACCCCACCTTGGAGCCAGTCGATTAGGGTCTCAAACCTCTACAAACTTGGAGCTAAATAAACCTTTCCTTCTTTAACTTTGGGTGTCAGGCATTTTGACTCAGAGAAGAGAGAAAAGTAGCTAAGCATCTTTTTATTTTAACTCGAAGATGATTAGCATTTCTTATAAACCAGGTCTTGTGAACAGCAGCTCCTACAGTGTTTGTTTGTCTTGGAAAATCCTTATCTGTCCTTTTCTGAAGAGCAGCCCTGCTGGTTGGTATAGTATTGTATTCTTGGTTGGCAGATATTTTTTTTCTTTTAGAAATCTGAGTATTTTATTCTCTTTCTCTCCTAGTTGGAAGTCCTCTATTGAGAAATCCACTTATAGCCTTATGGAAGTTGCTTACTATGTAATAGGTTTTTTGTTTGTTTGTTTTGGTACTTTCAAAATATACTTGCTTTTTTTGTCTTTTTGAGACAGGGTCTCTCACTATGCAGTTCAGGCTGGCCTTGAGCTCACTTATGTAGCTTAGGCTGGTTTCAAACTTGCAATGATCCTCCTGCCTCAGCCTCCCGAGTGCTGGGATTACAGTTGTGTGCCGCCATGCCTAGCCTAAAATATACTCTTTGATATTGAGCAGACTAGAGGTAAACATTTCTGTTGTTTTAAGGCAGGTACTCTGCGGTCATTGGGAAGATCTGTTCTCTCACTCAGTTGCCCCATGTCTCTTTTTGCTTGCAGCAGCATCTAGTCCAACTTAGGACTGTTTCTGTACACTGACTCCATCCTCACACCCTTGGGAACGAATGAATGTTTCTCTTTTATGCTGCAGTAGTTTGTATCTGGAATGTGCCTAGGTGTTAAAGCATTCGTTGCCAGCCTGTGGCGCTACTGTAAGATGGTGAGACCTTTAAGAGGTGGAGAACAGTGGAAGGAAGTTAGATCATGACCTTCGGTGAAATACTGGGATTCCAGTCTGTTCCTGCCCCTTTGCTTCCTGGCCGCCATGAGGTGAATGGGATCCCTCCACTGTGCATTCCCACTGTGATGTATGGTGCCTCTATAGGCACAAAGCGATGTGGCCAGGGAGCATGGACTCAGAGCTTAAAAGCTGTGAACCAAAATAAGCCCCTCTTCCCCTTAGGTCATTTCACTTATGTTTTCCAAAGGAATGGGAAGTTGCCCTGGTTCCCAGCCAGCACAGAAATTTGTCCCATAACTTTGTCACACTTTTGTTCACTGCAGGCAGGGGTTAAAAACCAAGCAGTAAGAAGCTAGCTGTCATTTCTGAGATGTGACTAGAAGGTAATATTCCGGTCCCAGAACTCTTGCACTATGAGATGTGGCTCTCAACTCACCCTGTACCACAACTGTATTTAATCTTGGATCCAAACTCAGTGTTGGAGGTGACATTTACCATGCCGTTCACAGGATCTGAAGGAGTTTGACAGGATTTACCTATAGGAAGGAAATAGAATTTTAGAGCTAGGGAGAAATTACAGTGCATGGAGTGCCCATCTGACTGTAGACTATGGTGTTGTATTCACAGATTTTGCCTCTTCTAGGAAACTCACTAGACTGCTTTAGGATCAGCCACCATGTAGGCGCCATTTTCAAAAGAAGCCCCCTCAACTTCTTCCTCATCCCCAACTGGTAACTTCCAGAAACATATATACTTCATTTATTACCAAAGCGCTATACTTTAATTTAAAACCAGTGTAATTCACCAGCCTCAAAACCTGCAACTTTCTCTTCTTCTAGTTACTTAGTACACTTCCCTTCTGAATCATCACTTAGTTTTAGTGAAAACTGGACCCCACCCCTAAGTGAGTGGGGCTTTTCTCTCAATCATGCATTGTGAGGGTAATTTCTTATGAAACTAAGGAATAATTGAGGTACCAGGAGCTCAAAGTAGATACGAAGATATGATCTACAAGAATAGTTTACACATAATGTAACACAGACAAAGTTATAAAGTCATATGTGTCCCAGTTCTAAAATTTGAACACATTGAGTCACCTTACAAAGGTCTGACTGACAAGGAGTTTCTGATTCAGAGGTACTCACGTTTACACATGTCTTTAGCACTTGTCCAGAGTGCATTACTCTGGCATGTGATAGAGAACTGCTTCTTTCTATAACCTGGGCGACATTCATACTTCAAAGATGTTCCAATGGGATACTCAGCTTTATCAGTTGGAGCCATAGGCCTGGCAAACTCAAAGAATCCTGGGGCTTTGCACAGACCTGGAGTTTGAGACCACAGCAAACATGCAGGTTACAAGAGAAATCTTCAACCCATATCCATTATGTTTTATAGATGTGATCGAAGAAGAAAAAGAGCCTTTTTTTATAATGGCAAAAGGATTGATTTCTTTAGTAGGTAAGCTGGAAATGAGCTTTCAGGTTTTTTAAAATCAGTAACTATCCAGTAAAACAAGGCTTCATTCTACAGAAGGCAATTATGCTGGGTATACAGTCCTCCCCAGAAAGGGAAACCCCAGTTCACAGCTCCAAATTTACACAGCCAGAGAGTGCCTGCACCTCGGCACCACCCACCCCACCCTGTGTGAATTCCCTTGGGGAAGAAGATGCACAGATACATTTCTCCATCCCTCTTTACTCCTGGCAATCCACCCCGATGTGATGTGATGGGACCTGCAGCTTTCCCTCTGGCCCTCAGTAGCCATCGGCACTGTTGCAAAGCTGTTGCCAAGGAGAAAACAGAAGAGACTTTGTGAAAGGTCTCTTTATGAATGCATTTTCTGATGTATGCTGTGAATTAAATACTAAACATTGCTTCCTTCCCTTAAGGCCTCACAGGTTTAGTTTAAAGTAATAAAAATGCCACTTAGAATCAAATGGTATTTAATCAAGAAGAAATATCTGTTGGAAAATACAATAATTTGGGTTTAGGTTGGAAATAATCTTGTTGTTACTTCTTTTCCTCCCACACTCCCTACTAATTAATTTGGATTATGAAGGGTAGACTGATGCCAGACAGGGTCTGCACTAATCTTCAAAGAAGTAACTACCCCTTGCTGTCGATTCTCTTTTATCTTTCCTGGTAATTTTTTTAGTGTGTTTGCTTCTCTTTCAAAAATATATTTCTTGAAATGATTACTGACATTTAAAATTTTTCAGTGTGTGATAGCCTCTAAAATATCACATAAGACCACTGTTTTTATTTTAAGTGTGGAATTCTACAAGCTTTAGTATGTTGTATTTTTTCTATTCAAAATATTTTATAACTGCTGCTGGGATTTTTTCATGACCCATATTTTGTTCAGAAGCAGTTTTGCATAATTTATAAACATTTGAAGAATTTTAAAGCCATACATATATATTGGTTATTTTTGAAATTGTTTAAAATGGGTAAGACTCTTGTTCCATTATTTAGCATATGGTCAACTGTAGTTATTGTAAAATCATGCATATTTGTAAAACATGCATGTAGTATAGTAATGGAACACTGATTAGTGTGTCTGTGAGGTCCAATCTGCTCACTAGGGGGCCAACTTGTCCTACCAGATGCTAAAAGAGTTGTGTTAAAATATTCCATTTTACTGCACATTGGTCTATTTCTATCATTTGTTTTATATAATTTGAGAATATATTATTATATCATGAAAACTTAAATTGCCATATTTTGTGGAAGATCAACTCTTCCTCATAATAAAATATCTTTTATTTCCAAGGGGAAAACTTACCTCAAATTATACTTCATCTAATTCATGAGGAAAATAAAATTCAAATAACAAGATAGTACACTTAATCCCTCAGGCATCAATAATTATTTTAAATGTAAACACGTAATGATAATTTAAACACAAGGTTGTCACAATGTCACATTAGCCCAACTGGCTTTGTTTTGCTTTTCTGTGGTATGCTTCTACCCTTTTTACATCCGTACATTCTGACTCTGAACATGCATCCTGTCCTTTGGTTTGGATTTGGTTTTTACTTTTAATTCATTATGACAGAGGTTCACAAACTTAGCTCTCAGCAGCCTCGGAGGCTCAGTCACTCTTTCATGGTGTTCCTAGTCCAAAAGAAGCACATGATAGTCCTACTTATTAAATAAGGTGAACAAATTAAGTCTCATGCCCATCAGAATGATCTAATAATGGGATAAGGGGGATCGCAGCATTTCTCAAACCTTGTAATCATATTGGAAACTTCCAGCTCATTTCCTATTCTATATTAATTTTCATGCAGTTTTCTTTTTCTATTTTGTTTTTGGTTATAGCAATTGCTAAAATCCCAAGTTTACAAACATCTGCCACAAGAGGAACCTGCAGTGATCTACTGTTGAAACCAGTAGCTACTCTGAGCTGGTAGTTTGTAATTTACATGGGATGAGAGGTCAAGAATTGCTTTCTTTGTTTTTTGTTTGTTTGTTTGTTTGTCCAAGACAGTCTCGCTATGCAGTTCAGGCTGGCCTTGAGCTCACTTTGTAGATCAGGCTGATCTTGTACTTGCAACAATCCTCCTGCTTCAGCTTCCCAAGTGCTGAGATTACAGGTATGTGCCACTATGCCTAACCCCAAAGGGGTCAAGAATTGCTGTTTCCACTGAAAATGTAAAAATCTTCTCATGAGCAAATGAGTGTGACAAGGCTCCTGGAATTTCTTCGCCTAAAGTTTGGGAAATGTGGTCATATGATGATTTTTGTCCTTAAAATGAAGTTGTCTGTTAATAGTTAATAAAATTATTGGTATATTTGGGGTTAAATATATCGCCATCTTACTTGATTTTATTCACTTTACCTTTTTGTACTCTTTGCTGTCCTCTATTTTGCTTTGATTATTGATTACATTTTTATTGTATTATTCCTTTTTATGAGATTACCAGTTACACATTTTATTTTTCCTTCAAAGATAACACTACCCTAACAGAGTAACATGGAATTAACAAGTGTAGTTTCCCCCACAGCACCCAAACTATTGAAAATTTTAGGGAGTAGCTACAGCTGGAGATGCATCCCACAGCCACAAAAACAAGATGTGTGCTCAGGTGAGCCGGGCAAAGCTGCTAGGCAGAGGGGTTGAAACTGACACCAGCCTCCTGAGAGTCACATAAATGTGCTTCAGTGGTCAAGCAGTCCCTCTCTTCCCAGCCAGAGAGAGGGCGCCACCTGACCTCAGCTTTCTGTCTCTTATCTTTGTTTCCCCATCCTCTGGTCATCCTTCCCCCTGGGATCTTCCAGAGCTGTGTGGGATGCAGCAAAAAATGCTGCCTCTTCTTCCTTCCTTTCTGTCTTTTGTGCTACTGTTATCATGTATTTCAATTTTACATGTATTTTAAACTGCCATTAGTGGTATTCAGTGTAGACACCTCAATCTATTTGCTGGACTCTAGTTATTTGCTACTAGCCTGGACCCTAATGGCAATGGACCCCTGACCTCCAACTAGGCTCAAGTAAAATTTTTAAAAAGTCTACCTAGAAAGGTGGGTAGTCTAAGTAATGACTCCCCCCACCCACACACACACATCCATGGGCTCATCCCTGGAGCATGTGAACATGACCTTTTATGGTAAAAGTGCTTTGCAGATATCATTGAGAATTATGAGATGGCATATAACCATGGATTACCTGGGTTGGCCAAGAATATCATTACAAGGGTCCTTATAACATGGCAAAAGAGAAAGAGAAGGATATTTGAACATATAAGGGTGCAAGCTGTGAGGTACAGAAAGGGAGCCAGGAGCCAAAGAATGTGGGCAACCTCTAAGGGCCAGAAAGAACACGGAAACCCACTCCTCCCTGCATCCTCCAGAGGGAACACAGCCTTTTATATTCATTCTAGATGTTTGGGTGTCCAGGATAAATTTCTGTTATTTTAAGCCATTACATTTGTGATAATTTATTTCACTAGCAGTAAGACAGTAATACAGAAGATCTACTATTAGAAGCTCTGGATTCACAGAGAGCTGGCTCTGAACCGAAGCCCTTCCACTTTGCAGCTGGGAGTTGCACACAAGTTGTTAGAACACTCAGAGCCTTAGCTTCATCTTCCCAAAGAGCATGGTAACACTCAGCTGGTGGGTTTGCTCGGAGGGTCAAAATGGAAAGTATTTAGTAGCATCTGTGGGCAGAAGGTCCCCTGAGAAGTCGTACTTATAATTATCCACAGGAAGAGAGAATGAAAACAGTCAAAGACTCAAGCTCTGCTAGAGTGGGCAAGCTTGCTTTGTTTCCAGTGGTTTATTTTTTATCCAACTTTGCAGAAAATGAACCTATTTTGTCTGGAAAGTCCTAGTGACTTCAGTGACTGGTGACCCTAGAGTTCTTCTGAGGGTGTCTGACATTCAGCCTCAGACTTTTCTGCACCTTACCTGCTCTCGTGATTCCTATGGGGCCATGAGAAGAATCCTTACTGTTGCTTTTGTCCTGGCGAAGATGGCTTCAACCAGAATTGGGGGCCAACTCTGCTCTCCACACTCAAGCAAAGGATGATGTCCAAGAAAGCTCGGGTTCCTTATTTATTTTCCTCCAGCATTAGACGGCGCACAGCTGTCCCCCATACGGCAGCGGCTGAGCAAGGCTGCCCTCGCCTACGCTTCCTGCACCATCCACCCTCTGTCCTCTCACTGAGCTGTAGCTTCTCGGTTTTCCTAAAGTAAACTGTAGCCTCTTCTCAGTTTCCACATTCCTTTCCTGATCTCTTCAGAGTTGAAATCTAAGCTATTTCCTTCTATACCATCCCTGAGCTCTACTCAGACCCTTTAGTTGTCTTACTATAGCAGTAATATTTTATTATTATGTTTTAAGAGTATATATTCCAGTAGATTTCATTCATCTTTATAAATGGACAATGTGAGGGCAAGGTCTGAACATCTATTGTTCCTCAAAATTAATACCTACTCCAAGCACCCAGCACCCAGTTCTGAGCATCAGATACATATTTGTTGAAAAGAACAAATGAACGGTGAAATGCCATCAGGAGTGCAGACCTCATCCCAGGACCTCTGGCATACTGGGTCTGGGTTACAGCGCAAGAATCTATACTTTTAAAAACAGCAAGCATCTCAGGTGATTTGATAGCAGCAGCCTGAGAACTGTTACTGTGGTTGTTATAATAAACAATTTTGTAAAAGCCACTGAATGAAAAAGTTCCTGTGAAAGCCACGTGTAAATGACACACAACCACAGAACGCAAAGCAGTTCCTGTGGTCATGCTCTTGCATTTTCTCTAGCGGACACATGGAGTGAATAGAACACTTACATTGATCTTAGGTCAGCAACAAATGACACTCATCCATAGATGCTGGCCAAGGGAAGGAATTCCACATGCAGCGGAGGAGGCCAGAAATGTTGGTGTGGGAGGCTGAGTGCTGCAGCAAAGTTCCTGGCGGAGGCTATAAGGAGTCTAAAGCAACACAGCACATGCACAGACTGTGCCCAGAACAACACTGCTTTCCTTTAGTCATCTAAACTTCTTACCTACACTGTGGTGCATGGAGAGCGTGTGAGATGATAGCAAGTGTAAGTTTGTGCAGTAGCCGAATGAGACGGTACATACGAGTCTTCAACAGAGAAACCTTGATCTAGTTTTGTTTTCCTCTTTTATTACCAATACCTCAAACTATGGCTATTTTTTATCGTAAGTACTTAACATACACTCCATAAACCTCAGGCCTGCTATAATTTAAAAAATCTTTTAGTATCAGGGATACAGCTCAGTGGCATAAGTGCCTGCCTGGTAAGTGCAAAGTCCTGAGTTCAATTCCCAGCACCAAAAAAAATCATTTGGTACCTTTATTAAGACATGCTACATATGATAATAAATATTTAAAGTGAAAACTGGTTGACTTGACGCACATATGTACCATGAAACTATCACCAAAATCAAGACAACAAACCCCTCCGCTGCAGGCCCCACCTTATCCAGCTCCACCTGCTCCTGGTAATCTTCCCATCTCCTTCGCTAGGCCTTCTGACCACTTCTCTAGCTATGGGCTGAATTAAATGTCTAGAATTTCTTATAAAGGGAATCACTCAGTTCTTTTTAAAAATCTTTCACACAGTACAATTATTCTGAGATCAAGGTTGTTGCATATATAAAAATTATTTCTTTTTGTTGCCAAGAAACATTCAGTTCTATAGATACACATACCTTCACTTAGTTTGTCACTTATTAAAGGACATTTCAATTATTTCCAGTTCTTGCCTATTAGCAAAAAAAAAAAAAAACCCAAAAACAAAAAACCAACCAAACAAAAACCCAAAATAAAAACTGCTATGAAAATTCATATAAAAATCTTTATGTAAACATAGATTTTCATTTCTTTTAGGTTAAAAACTTAGGAATACAATACCAAATCACTCCTGCAGAAATCCAGAAGGTCATCAATACCAACTTCTAGCACCTGTACCATAGCTCTAATAAGGTGGAAGACACAGAGGAAATGGACACATTCCTAGATACATATGAATTACCAAAGCTGAATCAAGAAGATAAAAATGCTAAGTAAACCAATATCAGTCAGAGAAATTAAAGAAATAATGAGAAACCTCCCAACAAAGAAAAGCCCAAGTAATGACAGATTCACTGGTGAATTCCACAATAAATTCGGTGAACTAATGCTGCTACTTCTCAAACTCTTTAATGAAATTGAAAGGGAAGCAATATATCCAAATTCATTCTTGGAAGCAAGCATTATTTTCCTACTAAAATGAGAGAAGGATTCAACCAAAAAAGAGAACTATAAACCAATCTCTCTAATATACATAGATGCAAAAATCCCCAATGAGATATTGGCAAACAGAACACAGAAAATCAACAAGAAGATTTTTTTTTTGTCTTTTTTGAGACAGGGTCTTGCTCTGCAGTTCAGGCTGACCTTGAGCTCACTTTGTAGCCCAGGTTGGTCTCTTAACTCCTAACAATTCTCCTGCCTCAGCCTCCCAAGTGCTGGGATTACAGGCGTGTGCCATCAAGCCTGCATGAGAAGATTATACACCATGACCAAATAGGATTCATCCTAGGGATGCAAGTTTGGTTCAACATATGCAAATCAATAAATACAAAACACCATATTAACAGAAACAAGGACAAAATTATATGATCATCTTGATGGATGTAGAAAAAGCATTTGACAAAGTACAATACCCATTCATGATAAAAACCCTACAGAAAATTGGAATAGTCTTTATCTCAATCTGATAAAAGCCATCTATAACAAGCTAACAGCTAACATCATAATAAATGGACACAAATTGAGAGGTTTCACTCTAAAATCAGGAACAAGGCAAGGAAGTCCACTGTTTCCACTCTTATTCAATATGGTTCTGGAAACACCCCCAAAACATTTAGACAAGAAAAAGAAACAAAAGGAGCAATGATAGGAAAAGAAGTTAAATTACCATTATTTGTAGATGACATGATACTCTACATAGAAGACCTCAGATTCCACCAAAAGACTTCAAGATTTAATAACCCAGTTCAGTAGCATAGCTGGATACAAAGTCAACACTCGAAAATCAATAGCCTTCCTCTACATGAACAACAAACTCACTGTGAGAGAAATTAGGCAAACAACACCTTTCACAATAGCATCCAAAAATATGACATACCTAGGAATCAATCTAACAAAGGAAGTAAAAGACCTCTACAGTGAAAACTACAGTACTGTGGAAAAGGAGATTGAAGAGAATATCAGAAAACGGGAAGATACCCTTTGTTCTTGGGTAGGAAGAATCAACATAGTGAAAATGGCCATACTTCCAAAACTGTTATACAGATTTAATGCAGTCCAAAGCAAAATTCCAACAGCATATCACACAAAATTAGAGAAAATAATCCTAAAATTCATTTGGGAAAAAAAAGAGACCTAGAAAGCAAAGGCAATTCTGCACAACAAAGGCAAGACAGGGGCATCATAATCTCTGACTTGAAATCATATTACAAAGCTACAGGGATAAGAAATAGCATGGTACTGAGAAACAAACAAACAACAACAAAACAGACCTGAGGATCAATGGAATAGATTAGAAGACACAGAAACAACTCCAGACACACTCAGCCACCTTATCTATGACAAGCAGCCAAATATTTTCACTGGAGGAAAGACAGCCTCTTTAGTAAATGGTGCTGGAAAAGCTGGCTTTCCACATGCTGAACATTAAAAATAGACCCATATATTTCACTATACACTAAACTAAAATTGAAGTGGATCACAGATCAACATATAAGAATAGAAACACTCAATCTGCTGGTAGAATAGGTAAACTCTTGAAGACACTGGTGTAAAGACTTTATGAACAAAACCTGAACTGTATAGGAATTATCACAAAGAATCAACAACTTGGATCTCATTTTATTAAAGAGCCTTTGCACAGCAAAAGAAACAACCATTGGAGTGAAGAGAAAACCCACAGTGTGGGGAAAAATGTTTGCCAGCTGTTCTTCAGACAAAGGATTATTATTTGGAATATATAAGGAACTCAAAAAAAATCAGACCCCCCAAAAATTTAAAGACACAATCCAAAAATGAGCATCTGAGATGAATACACACTTCCAGATGAAGAAGTAGAAACAGCAAATAAATGTATGAAAAACTGTTCAACACCAGTGGTCATTTGAGAGGTGCAAATCAAAACAGCACTAAGATCCCATCTCACTCCAGCAAGAAAGGATATTATCAAGAAGCCAACCAATTACAAATGCTTGTGGGGCTGTGGGGAAAAGAAACCCTTCTCCACTGTTACTGGGAGTGTAGACTGATGCAACCACTGTGAAAATCACTATGAAGATTCCTCAAAATATTAGGACTACAGGTTCCATTGAACTTGGCTATTCCTCTTCTTGGTATCTTCCCAAAAGAATTAAAAGCATCATACTGTAGCAATATATGCACATCTGCCAGGGGATATTGTTCAGTGGTACAGCATCTGCCTGCCAAGTGAAAGGTCGTGAGTTCAATTCCTGGTAACCCTCCCACAAAAAGATCATGATTACAACACACAATGTACACCTATGTTTATGGTGTCACAGTCTCTAATAGCTAAATCTTGGAAACAGCCCAAATGCCCATCAACTGATGCATGGATAAAGAAGATGCGGTTTTTTTTTAAACAATGGAGCACTACTCCACCATGAAGAGGGATAACCTTGAGACATTTATAGGGAAATGGTTGCACCTTGAGACTATACTCTTAAATGAAATAAATCAGACACACACATGTAAATGCTGCATTGTCTCTTTAAGAACCAAAATATAGAATAGATATGGTTAAATAGGAAGAAAATGTTCAAATAGGAAGGGGAACTTGGGATAGGGGAGGGGTAAAGGAAGGAAGGGGAAAGGAAAAAACATGGAAAGAAGAAAAAAATGGAAACAAAGCTTTTGTAAATAAGGAGAGAAAGGGGTTTGAAAAGAGGGTAAGGGAATGGGAAAAAAATCAAGTTACATCATGTACAGGTACAAATCCCCCATGATAAACATTATCATTATGTGTACCTAAAATGTACCAACAAACTTAATTAATTAAAAATACTAAATCACATGATAAGCGTGTGTCTAACTATTAAAGAAAATGCCAAACTTTTCTCTAAGGTGGTGGTTTTACCTGCTAATGAACAACTTATAATCATTCCAGTGCCTTCACTTTTAACCAGCAATCAACAGGGCCAGTCTTCATAATCTTGGCCACACCCATGAGTGTATGTTGCTGGGTCATTTTGGTTTTTGTCTTGTATGACAAAGCCCCTTTCAAACGTGCTCAGCCATGTCTCCTGTCTAAGGCAGCTTTATTTGTCCTGCACTAACATCAAAATGACATCGTCTGTCGCTTCTGTGCCTGTCCAGATATGAGCTGTCACCCTGGGCAGACGCTGCTCCCATTCTGCCCTTTCTCCCCTTTCATGAAGGGGTGTGCTTAAGCAATGGTGAGTTTAAAACACAGAGTGCACTTTCAAAAAATAAATCTGCAAATGGCGCATCACCTGCATAAGTAAAATTGTAAAGAGGCGTGATGCAGACGGTACAAGCATTTGCTGGGCTAATCCTGGTGATCACATTAACTGGGCATTCGAACTGAAAGGGACAAAGTATAGTGACAGTCACCGCTACTCTGTTAATGACAGTGCATATACACCTGTGGTTCAGCCACCCTTCATGATGTGGTCCAGATTTATTTCTGTGGATTTTTGTCAGCTGTGATTTACCTGACTGTGCTGCTTTTTCTAGGTACCTCTCACAGAAAGCTCTGTGCCTTGTGTGTGCATGTGCATGTGTGTGTGCATGCACACGTGTGTGTGTGTGTGTGTGTGTGTGTGTGTGGAGTGAAAGGGGGACTGTCAGCTCAGCCACCTTCTTGTTTGGTACAGTTGGTTTCCATATGTATGGTTACCTTCACTGGGTATTGCTGTGTGGAACATTTTCAAAGTTACTAGTTTCAATGTGAAGACTATTTCATAAAAAAACTAGGTAATCTAAACTTTAATTCCACTCACCTCTGCATATGTAAACTGAAAGTCATCAGAAAGCCAGATGGAATCCCCCTTTATGGGGCTGGGGATATAGCTCAGTGGAATAAGCGCCTGCCTAGCAAGCGCAGGGTCCTGAGTTCAATCCCCAGTACCGCCAAAGGAATCCCCTTTTACCTGGTACCTTTGCAAAACAGGGCCACAAAAGAGAACCCGACCAGGAGAGGGCGTCAGAGCCCGCCCCATGTTAAACACACCCAGGAAACCACTATCTTTAATGACCAAATGTGGTTCATCTCAGCAAAGGGCTCTTGGGAGCAGAGAGGGGGTGTATTCTCTGTTGCTGGATCTGCCTATTTTGGACAGAGGTGCGTGGACACCTCCAACTGTGATGGTAGGTTCACGTCTCTCTGCTCCCCGCTCTGCCCATTTTTGCCTCACATGTGTGGGCTGTCAGGAGGCACATAACATTAAGTACTGTTTTTATCATTATGGAATGCCCTTCTTTATCCCCAGTCATTCTCCTTGGTCTGAAGTCTGTTTTGTCTGAAATCAATACAGTGAGTACCCTACAGAAGCAACATAGCCCTTCTTCCTGTTATTTTTTATATAGAAATAATGTTCCCATGGATCATCTTGTAAAACTTGTTTAGGTTCCTTAAATGCTTTACAACTCTGCCCTTCTGTTTGGCCGGTTCTGCTTATCAGAGCTCAGGTTGCTGCCTTGTCAGGGGTCCTGTTGCTTCCAGGCCTGTTCTGACTTTTTCCTTGTGGTTCTCAGATCTGCATGTGGGTTGACAGATTCCAACAAGGTCACAAGCACAACCTCATCACTTTCACAATGACTCAGACAGCAGGATGTCAATTTTGGTTACTTTATATACAAGCACAGTGAAAATCAAGGTTGTTAGTTCACTTATTGGAGCCAAGGCCCCCAGGTAGCACATAGCAGAGGCTAGATAAACAGAACCATATGCTTTAGAAGTATAGTTTTGTCTTACATTTCTGATATTTCTTTGAAATTTCAAAGAGTTGTACACAGAGGCATTAAATTACTTTACTAACTAAATTACTAGGTAGTTTAGACTGTATCAGTTTGGGAGTTTATGCAATTAATAGTGCCTGGGATTTTTTATGAGTAATTTAATAAATATGGGCCAACTACAACAACATTGCAGTGAGAAGACAGGGCAGTAGATATAAGGACCACAACACTTCCCAGGCATTCACAACAGACCCTTAACTTACCTGGCATACTTCCTTTCTACAATTAAAGTGTTAAGTTTTACCACATCTCTTCACCTGAAAGGCTACCTCCTGATGCCCAGATAGGTAAAAAATTAATATCAGCTTTGGTGGAAACCTGATTTTCTTTTTTCCTAGCTGTTTTAGAAGTGAATGAACAATCAGGCAACCAGTGCAAAATGTAGAGGGCTGGGAAAGGGCAAATCACGAACTGTCAGGAAAAGGCTGGACCAAAGTACTCAAAACTTACTTCAACTAACATGTGTCCGGTGAGTCTGAGCAAGGACACTCCTGGGATTGCTAAAAATAGGCAGAGAAGCTGTAACTAAAGTTGTTTACCTAATTGAAATTAAGAGGAAGGGAGGAAGATGCAACCTCGAGCATCCACAGCAGTGAAAACAGGCTTTTGTTTGCTGCTAACGGGCCTTTGAAGCTGCTTTTGCACTGAGTCCCGTTCCGCTGTCTCTTCCACTGGTGGCCCGTTCCACAGCTGGGCTCTGGAGCTCGCTCGGTTTCTAACCACCAAGTCCAGGCCAAGAGAATTTCAAAGTATATGCTGAATTAAACGTCTGTGGATGATGGTGGTGACTTGGGTGTGTGTGTGTGTGTGTGTGTGTGTGTGTGTGTGTGTGTGTGTGTATGGGGGAACAGAACAACACAATTTTCAGGTACACCCCTAAGACTGTTTTTATCTAAAAACCCTTGGGAGCTGAATGCAACTAGGGACAGAAATTAAGTGCCAGGCACCATGTTAGACACTTGACATGCTTTATGCCATTTATGGAGCGAGATCAGCAGACCTGTTTTACAAATGAGTACAAAAGACTGGTGTGTGGCACAAGCCTGTAATCCTAGCACTCTGATAGACTGAGTCTGGAGGATCATAAATTCAAGCCCAGCTCGAGCAATTTTAGCGATTTAGCCAGACCTTATCTCAAAACAAAAACATGAATTTTTAAAAGGGCTAGGAAGGTAGCTCAGTGCGAAGGGCCTGGGTGCAACCCCAAGTCCCATATTGGGATAGGGGGATTCAGACAGATGTATTAACTTCCTCTACAATCAAGCCTCTAGGATTAGAGGCCAGGCCCCGTTTTGCTGCACTAGGATCTAGAAGCACGCTGTCCCACACGCAGGCTGTGAACACACACAGAACGGCCCGGAATTCCTTGCGCGCCGGGCTGGGTTTGTTGAGCCCCAACCCGGATGACTCGGAACTCGCGGCTGTCACCGAGAGGTCAGGAGGACCGCGCCCCGCGCTCCCCGCGCCCGCCTCTCACCTCGGGCCGCCTGTGGCGCCAGCAGCAGCAGCAGCGCGGCCAGCAGCGCTCCTCCGCGGCACGTCGGCCCCATGCCGCGGCGATCAGACGCCCGCGCCACCTCTGAGGAAATCGAGGAACGCGGGGAGCCAGCGCGGAGGACGGACGGCGACCAAGGGCGGCGGGTACCGCCCCCGGGGTCGGGGAGGGCCGCCGGGTTCCAGGGAAAGGGCTTTGACCACAGTTGCCCCCGGCTGACGCCGACCCCGCGCCGTTCGTGCGGGGCTCTGCTCCCGCGCTGCCTAGGACCCGGCTCCCCCCGGGCACCTGCAGTTCCAGACAGAGGCCGGGGACTGTGGCAGCTGGGTTTGTACGTTCCCCTGCGACCTTTCTCCTTTGCAGGAACGCGTGTGGGAGGGTCAGTTGCGGGCACGCCCTCCTGCCTGCCCTTTAAGGACAGGCCAGGTGAGGGAAGCACACAGCAATGCAAAAGTCTCATTTCCTTACGGCGAACTCGGGTACACCAGGCCGGTGAAAGGTTGGTTTTCTTGCCTGACTTATTCCAAGTTTATTTTGTGAGTGGAAATTGGAACTTTCCAAAAAGGTATAAATGAAATTCGGTTTGAGTGGTGAAAAACACAGATAAAATATTTAATTCCTTGAGCTTTAAGTGGGTGCTTGTGAAATGTGACGCACCGTAAAAATTCCCTTGTAAGACCATCCACAGAAGCTCCTCATCTTAGAATGGATTTATATTTACAATGCGTTTGTTTTTAATAAACCCATTGTAAGTTGGAAATGTTGCAAGTAGAATATGCATTTAATACCTCTCACCTACCAAAAGTCTAACTCAGCGGCACAAGCAGGTACACTGTCCCGTATCGGCTATTTCTCCTTGTCAACTTGGTCCTTGCTGCTGAGGAAGAGATCAAAGTGCAAATCGTGAAGTGTGATTTCTGCTGAATGTATTATCACTTTTGCATGATCATAAACTCAGAAAATTGGAAGTCAAGCTAGTGTAGGTTATGCACTATCTATACTTTGAGTTGCATTTTCAGATCTCAAAATAAAGTGTAATATGACATCGAGGCCATTTTCACTGTGTAGTTATCCTGCTTGCACGTTTCTACATCACAGCCCGCTCCAGCCGCATAATGGTGCCTTGTGTGCCTGTCTGCACTAAAGGCTCTGTAGGTGGGTATTCCCGTCATGTCAATCCATTATTTTATTTAGCACATCCTAGTTTCTGGCTGTATGATGTGGTTATTTGTTCAAATTTCACTGACTACTCATGTAAAAGTAATATTCAATTAAATTAAATTACTCAATTAAATTACCCATGTAAAAGTAATACCTAAGATCTTACAGAAAGGCGGTTATGGTGAAACAGCTAGTTTTGCAGCCATCTGAGTTCTGTGTCTCATGAAACTGAAGAATAAAATCATGGACAAAGGGAAGAGTTTTGTAGGGTATTTTTAATGAATATTTTATTAGTACATGTTTGCAATTCACGCAGTTTACAATCACCTTGGGAAGCGGTTGCATGTACCTATTACACCTTACTATCATTTTGTTTAAAGCCAGCTCGCCTTCCCTCCTCCTCTGGTTCCCATCACCTTTCCCGTACCCGTTGGTATTATCTGTCTTAGCTCATGTTATGGGGTGTAGTGTTTACACTGCCTGGAGTTACTAGATCCGTGTACATGGCACACTTTCATTCCCCCATTTCTCCTTCCCCTCCCCTTAACCCTGTCCTTGCTCCCCTGGACCACTTCTCTGTTGAATGAGATCTGCCCCCTTGTCCCCTTCTAGCCTTCCTTTGTCATTTTCTTTGTACTTTGCCTCACTCACGTGAGAGATACGCTAAGGTATTTAAACCTGTGTGTCTGGTTTGCTTCACTCAACACTGTATCTTCTAGGTGCATCCATTTTCCCACAAAAACCTCAACCTTGTCATTCCTTATAGCTGAGTAGTATTCGGATATATATAGATACCACATTTTCTTCATGCAGTCATCTGCTCATGAGTGTACAGGCTGCTTCCAGGGTTGGCTATCACGAACTGTGCTGCTGTAAACACTGGTGTGCACGCATCGCTGTAGCATGTTGACTTAAGCTCTTTGGAGAAGATACCAGCAGGGGATCCCTGGGTCCTGTGGAATTTCCAATTTCAGCTCTGTGAGAAGTCTCCGTACTGATTTCCCTAACGGCTGTGCTAGTTGACATCCCATTAACAGTGCAGGAGGCTCCTTCGCCACTCAGCCACACCAGCCTTTGTCGTTGTTTGATTTCTTTTTTTATTTTGCATAATGCATTTATTTTTTATTTTAAAGAGAAAAGGACAAAGACAAAATAACAAAGACAAAGACAAAAAGAAAACAACACCACAACTATAAAAAACGATACAGAATTTCAAACAAGGTGATAGGAAATCAACAATGGCCGTTGCATTACTTATTGTTGTCATCAAAGTAGTTGCTCAGATTAGCAGACATAGGCATGCAAGATTGATCAAACAATTAAACATTAATAGTTCCTTTCAATAAACCGATAGAAATTCATAGTACAATTATCTTAGCTATCTTGTGTATTCATACATATTTACCTCCTTTTCTTCTTTCTTTTCTCCTTTCCTTCATCCCAGTTATTCTTTCCTATTAAGCATTGTCTTTCCGTTTCACAATATCTATTGTACCTTTCAGATTTTATTTACACTTTCAGGTTCTTACACTAGGGTGACAACATGGTGTTTACATGTGCGGGTCTGATTTATTTCACCTATGAGTATGGTCTCTAGTTGTACACATTTACCTATAAAAGCCTCGAGTTTATCTTTCTTTTAAAAAATTTTATGTTAATGAGAGTAGTAAATGAGAAAAAAGAACAATAGCAGCAGCATACCAGCATCACATACATAAACAAAACAAAGCAAGGACATTTAAAGTGATACAGGATTTCAAGAGAAAATAATACAAATTAACAGTGGTTGTTATGCTACATATCACTGTCCCCAACTACATTGCTCAGATTACCAAATGTAGGAATGGAAGACTGCTCAAACCATTAAAAAGAATAAGAAAATAATTATTAGATAAAACATTAGAGATAATACAGAGTTTCACTGGACAAGATGCTAGGAATTCAGCACGGTAGTTTCATGGCAAATTGTTACCTTCAAATCAGCTGCCCAGATTACCACACACGAGCATGCAAAATTGGTCAGAACATAAAAAATTTTAAGCATTAACTGTTCCTTTCGATATACATCAGACATCAGCAATACAGTTATCGCAGCTGTTCATATACATACTTATATTTTGCTTTCCTTCTCTCTTTTTTCTTCTTTCTCTCATCCTAGTAGTTCCTTTCCTTGAGCAATTTCTTTCCCTTTCCTATCATTTATTGTACATTTTTATTGTTTGATTTCTTAACCACCAGTCTTTCCCGAGTAAGGTGGAGTCTTAGTGTTGCTTTAATTTGCATTTTTCTAATGGACATGGATATTGAACATTTCTTCATATATTTGTTGACCATTTGTATTTCTTCCTCTGTGAAGTGTCTGTTCATTTCTCCACCCTATTTCTTAACAGGGTCTTTAATTTTAAGTGGTTTTTTTTTTTTTTTTTTTTTAGTTCTTTGTATATTCTAGATATTAGTCCTTTGTCTGAGGAGTAGCTGGCAAAAATTGTTCCCATTCTGTAAGTTGTCTCTTCACTCTACTGATGGGCTCATGCTACAGAAACTTTTTAGTCTGATATAGTCCCATTTGCTGATTCTTGCTGCTATGTCTTGTATGATTGAGGTTCTGTTTAGAAATCCTGTCTACACCTATGTCTTCAAGTGTTTTACCTGTTTTATCTCCCAGAAGGTTTAAATGTTTCTGTTTTAATGTTGAGATCTTTGACCCATTTTGATTTTGGTTTAATATATATGGGCCCAGTCTCATTCTGCACACAGATAACCAGTTTTAAGAGGTTTTCTTCTAACAGAAGAAAAAAGCTTTTGGTGAATATCCACCAAGCATGGGTAGAAGAAGTCCAACTAACTTGCTTTCTTTGTTTTGCCCTTATATAGACAAGTGGAGTCTGGGGACTTGTTTAAAAAGGCGGCTTTATGGGGTTAGGGCCTGAAGGATATTAGTTATTTAGGTGGTTTACAGGAAACAGTTCAAAGGAAACTGGTTACTCTGTGTTTCCAAGTATTTCCAAGTCCAGCCAGAGGTTAGGGAGGAGCTGTCCACTAGTTTAGTATACCTCCTTCCTGGAAGGAGAAAGATCTTCATCTCCCCTCTTATTAAACTTTTACTCTATATTCTTCTTTTCCTTTTACATCTTTTATTAGTACATGTTTGTAGTATATGCAGTTTATACCCAGTGTGGGGAGTGGGTACATGGACATAATACGGTTTGATTCTTCTTTTCATGCCCTTCCCTTCCCTCTTTCCTCACCCTTCCTCCTCCAGATGCCCTATCCCCGTTTTCGTGATCTCATATTTATGACATATAATGTTTACATTCATTTAAGCTGTTGGGTCCCTGGGCATGGCATACGTACATAGAGAGCCCTTCCTAGTCCTCATCACGCCCCAAGAAGTTCTATTTGTAAATCTCATGGAAAAGTTATTGGAATTCTAGTGAGTTAATTCCAAGCTACCACTGCCAGTGCAGCCCAGGACAAGAATAAAGACACTAAAGCATATTTGTAGTTATGGGGAGGGAAGGGGTCCAAAGTCTGGCCACAGTGATGGCCACCTGGAACAAAGGCCTTGACCTAAGGCTGAACCTGGATTTTGTTCACTCGTGAAGAAGAGAGTGGCTTGAGGATGAGTGACTGTGAGAATCATAGGAAGTAGGTGAGTACCTTGAGCTGGGGTAGGTAGGAGGCCTGAAACCACCTCTGCAATGCAGAGAGAAGGATATGCAGAAAGAGTAATCTGAATAACACAATTGAGATAGTATCTAATGTTTGGGGGTTGGTGCTTCAGCTCTGATGCGTAATCTTTCCAGGCTCCGGAAGTCACAGCCTCTATCTCAAGGGTGGATCCCAGCTGACAGTGTGGAACATTGGCTCAACATCTTGCCTCATCCTGGCTCACAAGTGGGAATAACGGAGGTCCAGGGAAACACACCTGCCATCTTGAGAGACAGCTATCAGCACCTTGGCTTGACCGACATGCATTGCTTAAAGCCAATTGAAGGGATAAGGAAAGGTCCTGGCCAGCTCTGCGCATATCAGTACATGGAAGTAGGATCAGGCTCAGCCAAAATAGAGACAGTTGCTCCTCCTTCAAGGAGAGGCACATGGTCCTCCACATGTGTGTATTCTGCTTACCTCCCCTTCCTGTCTCCCTTTCCTCTTCCCTCATTCTCCTGGGCTCCTTCCCATTTGCAAGAGGTCCGTCTCCTTCTATCCACTCTTTATTGTGCTCTTCTTACTTTCCTTTACTCAAGTGAGAGACACCATCTGGATTTAAGCTAGTATGTCTAGTTTATTTCACTCAACATTATATTTCCCAGGTGCTTCCAGTTTCCTAAAAATGCCTCAAATTTGTCCTTCTTTAGAGCCAAATAATACTCTATTGTACACAGATACTACATTTTCTTTATCCAATCATTTGTTGAAGGATATACAGGCTACTTCCAGGATATGGCTATTACAAATTGTGCTGCTATAAATATGATTATGTGTGTATCACTGTAGTATGATGTTTTAAGTTCTTTGGAGAAGATACCTAGAAAGAGCTTGGCTGGGTCATATACAATTTCTAGTTTTAGTTCTTTGATAAATCTCCATACCTGTGGAAAAAGACATTTGATTAGAAAGCACTGAGGACACACAGTGATTTGTTTATTGTTTGTTAAGGTTTCTGAAGATAAGGCTCTGGTATACATCCCGGATAGCTCAGTCCATAGAGCACCAGACTTTTTTATATTAATGTAAATGTACTAAGACATGTTAACTTTTTCACTAATCTGCTACTAGAGACAACGGATTAAGCAAATGTATAAGGTTATCAAATTGACTAGGGGTGGGTTGTAGTGGATTGATAACTGGTAATCAATTTATAACCCCAGCTGAACTGAGTAAGTGTGGTGCTGAGTGTGGGAGGCCCATCTGGGGATGGTTGCAGCAGCATTAAAGGCAGAATTGGAGAAGGATAATCCTTTCATTACTAAAACATTTGGTATCCGCCCATTTGTACTAGCTACACCTTTGATTCTCGCTTGATAAAAGGTGATTGAAATTGGTAATTGGGACTGCAGTCTCTGAGGTTGTAAGCCCTGATCCCAGACTTTTGCCTCTCTTGTTTTTCTTGTCTCTCTTACTTTTCTTTACATCCGCAGGTACCTTGTCTCAGGACTTGTCACCCTGAATAGAACAATACATACTGATTTCCATAATGGTCATACTAGTTTACCTTCCCACCAGCAATGTAGAAGGGTTCTTTTTTCACTGTAGCCTTGCCAGCATTTGTTATTCTTTGACTTTTTGATGATTTCTATTCTTTATGGTGTAAGATGGAATCTTAGCATTGTTTTAATTTGCGTTCCTCCAATGACTAGAGATGTTGAACACTTTTTGTTTGTTGACCATTTGTACTTCTCCCTCTGAGAAGTATCTGTTCATTTCACTTGCTTATTTCTTGTTTGGGTCTGTTATTTTAGTTGGTCTAAGTTTTTCAAGTTCATCATGTTTTCTTTCACATATTTCTGTGCTTGCTTATCTATTTGAATTAGCTCTTAACCCAGCGGGCTAGTTTCCTGTTACTCTAGGCTTGTCCTTGTTATAGCGGCAGGGGAGAGAGGAAAATGAGGAGGCTTTGCCATTGTCCAGTGAGTTAATGTTGATGGCCGGGTTGCTAGGGTGACAGTTAATGAAGATCTTAGGGATGGAATGGACAAGATTTTCTTATGCATTGGATTTTGGTTGCTTCGTTTGTTAAAGTTGTTGATAGTGAGAAAAAGAGAAGAATCAAGAGTGCATCCCAGGGTTAAAAATAAAAGGTGCTGCCATTTACAGAAGTAAGAAATATGGAGGAGGGACAAATTTACAGCAGGGTGTTAAGAATTCAAGGATTGCTGGGCGTGGTGGCACATGTCAGCAATCCTAGCACCCTATAGTTCAAGGGCAGCCTAGGCTACAAAGTGAGTTCAAGGCCAGTCTGAACTGCACAGTGAGGCCCTGTCTCAAAGAAAAAAAGTATTCAAAGATGAAGGCAGGTGTAATATGCATTCCTGTAATCCCAGCACTTGGGAGGCTGAGACAGGAGGATTGCCATAGTTTAAGGCCATCCTGAAATACATAGCAAGACCCTGTCTCAATAAAACAAATGAGAGAGATAGGGTATGTGATGGACTAATGTTCCCCTAAAGATGTCCGCATTCCATCCCCAGAGCCTGTGTTGCCTTTTACAGCAAAAAAAGACTTAACAGATGTGATTAAGTGAAAGATGGAGAGATTATACCTTGGATTATCCTAGTGGGCTTGATGTAATCAGTGATCCTTATAGGAGGAAGGCAGTTGTCTTACTTTCTCATCCTGAGACACAATACCTAACACCCACAACTCTAAGGAGGAAAGGTTTATTTTGGCTTAGTTTGTACAGGTTTCGGTCCATAGTTGGCTGGCTCCAAGGCAGGCTGGTGAGGCAGAGAAGGGCAGAGGAGAAACAGTCCATGGCTGGGCAGGCAGGAGGCAGTGAGCAACAAGCCTTCCTTTCTTGTTTATCCCCTTCAGGCTACAAACCTGTTGGATGGTGCCACCCACACTCAGGTGGGTCTTCTGATAATCCACACCCAGAAATATGTAAACTAATCAGTGGACTGATTTAGTTATCACATACCATTAATCCATATGTACACACCCCACATCCAGCCACCTTTGAAAAGCCCCACCTATGAGCATATGAGGGTTTCAGGGACACCTAGACTAACATCATTAGAGATCTGAGCATTATCACCTTGAACCAAGAGACCAGTTTCCTCTAGATGCTGGAAGAGACAAGAAAGATATTCTTCCCTAGGGCTCTCAAAAGGAATTAATATATCTTGCAATCAATTTTAGCCTTGTAAAACTTACTTGGACTTCTGACATCTAGAATTGTAGAAGAATAAATTTGTGTTTTATAAGCCACAGGAAATAATTTGTTACAGAAGAAATAAGAAACTAGTGGGAGGGGCAGGGAGGGGAGGGACAGCTTCACTAAGGAAGAACATCAAAGGTTTTTCTTTTGTTCATTTATAAACTGAGGAGGACCTGGGTGTGAGGTTAGCAAAGGCCAGGGGCTGTGGGAGTATTTAGGAAAAGGGTAGAAATGTAGGTAACTTGTTGATTACGAGGCTGGATTTCCAGAAACATACACCAATGGGACTTTCAAACCAAAGAATGGATGAGAAATCATCAAAATCAGAGAAACTGATGAGACAGTCAAGGGAAAACGTGTTGGGGATGTAGCTCAGTGGCACAGTGCCTGCCTGGCAAGTGCAAGGTCCTGAGGGTGATTCTCAGTACCAAAAAAGAAGAACCTACTGTATAAACAAAAGGATAGTTGGAATGGAAACAAAGGGGTCACATTCACACAGGTGTTCTTAACGTCTTTGCCTTGCTGCTCAAGCTTACGCAGCCTGCCTTGGAACTATTATTTTAATGTACAAAGCAAAGTGCCTAGAAGTTCAGAGAAACCCTATTAAAGTACAGTTCTAATCACAGACCTTTGGGGGATCACAGACCTCTCACTGTCTCTATGTCTTCTCTGCTGACAACCATGTCCCACCCCCTACTCTGACCTTTATGTCTGTGTTCATTCCCTGACACTTAGCACCATCTCTGTGACCTCTCTAATTCCACCACTTCACTCTCCATTACCAACCCTGTCCCTGTACCCCACCTACCCTCCTGATTCCTGCATCTGTGTATTTCTCAGTACCTCCAACCCGTGGATCCTCCCACTTCTTCCAGTCTCTCACCTCCAGGCTTACAAGGTTCAATCCTATGGTCTCCCAGAAGAATCGCTACCCTGTACTTATGCTCGGAACCCTGGCCATTCTTCTACTTTCTAATATTCTTTGGACACAGTAACAATCCTGGTTAGATTCAGTTCTCCATGAAGCTAAATGTGGCTGGGAAAAAGACACACTGACCATGACTAGTCTTATTTTCGTGACCACTCACTTCAAATGGACCATTGTAAGTTTTCCTGGTATTCCCCTTGTTACTGAGCCCATGTATTCTTCCATTTTCCTAGACAATGATCCCATATTTTGACTGAACTTTGAACTCTCTTAGATGACCATTTCATAGTTTTATTTTGATAAAACAATGGTCCCATATTTTGATTGAATGTTGAACTCCTACATCATTCTTAGTCCCCATAGTTTTGTTTGTTTTTATCACCAAGGAAATACAAACAATCAAAGAGAACTTTCGGAATCTCCCATCCCATCCCAAATACCCATATTCAGCTTCTAAAGCCTCCTTGGCTCCTTAATGTGTCTGTACTGTTCGCAGCCCTTATGTGAGGGTAACGTCTTCACTCCTCTACTTGACGGGTTCACTCCTCTGTTCTCACTTACCCCGAGGACAACAATTCAAGATCTCTCTCTCCAGCATCCTCCTTTGAACCTTTGCACTGGACCTTACCATCAGTATTACAAGTTATCTTGCAAACACAGCAGGTGGTGCACCTTTTTCCCCATTAAATTTTCCTTTTGCTCTGAACACTCTGTGCCCAGGTTTGTATTTGCATGGCTGTCTTCTCACTTGTTTGAGTCCTTCTGCTTAAATAGGACCTTCTTAAAGAACCTGCCGTAACCACTGTTTAGATCTGCACATTGAGTGTAGGTAGGAACAATACAGGGGAAGGAGTGACTTCCCTGCATTTAATTCTAAACAGCGCCCTGTGTGCGATCAGTCCTGCTGCCACTGTCCTAAGAGAGGTAGAAAATAAAATAGCAAAACCCCCGGAGATCTAAGATGCTCTAGGTGGGAGCTCTGCCCCTATTCTCATCTCATTAAGTGTTCATAAATATGAATTCTGGGGCTAGCAGGGGTGTTGAGAGCCCCTGATATAACACAGTACCTGTCAATCACTCCTGTCAATCACACATAGAGATCCAGGGGGAGGCAGCTGGGCTGAGATGCAAATCCTTTAATTTCGGAAAGCCCGATTTATCCAGGCCCCATTGCTGTTTCTTTATGCTGTCCCCTGGGTGCCGTGTCTTTTACTTCTCTGTCAACCTGACACCTTTTTTTGTCTGTGCTTTGTCTTTTGTCAGTACAAACTCGCCCTGGGCACATCTTCCAGTGATCTTCACTAAATGTAGCTGTTTGGCACTTGCTGCCGGTGACACTTGGCAATTCTTTCCTTCCTGTACACAAGAGCCTGGACTCTGTCTGCCCCTTCCATTGTTATGTTTCTTGGTGACAGCCAGCCAGGAGAGGAGAGAGATGGACAGAGATTGGCAGACATCACCAGCCAACAGCCAGCAGCCAAAAGGAGCTAGTCTGGGGAAGAAGGTAACCCCCAGCTTGCTCAGGGAAACCTCTTCCCTTTTCTAGGCATATGCGACGAATGCCCGGGACAAGCACCTGACCATGTCACTGTTTGGAGAGGCCTAGACTGTGGGGTGAAAGGCTTCTGCCTGTGAGGAAGGAAGGAGGACCCCTGTGGATGGGTTGAACCTGTATTTTATTGTTGGTTCACGAAACGTGGGTCAGCAGCTGTGACTCCAGCAGATTGGAGGAGGCCATTGGCAGGTGAGTGCCATGGCTTTGGCAGAGCCACCAAAAGCAGGAGGCTGAGCCATGCAACCAGGAACCACGCCTGCCAGAAACGTTGCTTTTCTTTGTGCAGTTGCTTGGCAGCATGCCCCAGGCTTGGGCAGCCACCTGCCTAGGGCCCAGGTGTCACAGTGTGCTCCTCATGACCACTTTCCTCCCCCTTTCTCGGGGAGTTTCGAGTCCCCCACCAGGCTTTCATCTATCAGACTATTCAAATTCTTTGGTTTTTCAGGCTGAACAACTGTGGGAAACAGAGTTGAGAATTACAGTGTTTTCCCATACTGTAAAGTCGTTTGTTTTAAAACCCTGGCTTCTGCCCTAGGCACTGCTGACGAGCCGGTTCTGGCTGGGTCAGTTCTTCTGGGTCCTAACGCCCACCCGTAGTTGTCTCCTCCTCGGTTACTCTTCTGATACTAGTTTTTTCTCTCCTTGTTTTGCTTTTGTTGTGATAATGGTGGCTTTAAGTTTATGCCCCTACCCAAAAGGATTTGTAACCTGCCTATGCTGACTGAATTTACTAAATTTCATGCCTAGATTTTATTTTGAGATCTTTGTCACCAGACAAGTATGCTTGATTTAGTGAGATGAGGTTTTTCTGGAGTGATGTCCTATTCCCCATTCTTAGACTGCCGGATACTGCGCTATCCTCTGTGGAAGGGCCTATTCTCAGTCAGAAGGCACTGAGAGCCACACCTGTGGGGAATTATCTGGGCTTGGGGGCTCGGTTAAGCAAGGTGTTAGGGGTGGTTTTAGAATTGGATAAGAGGCATCCAGCCAATAAGTCGCCCTATTTCCGGACTCCGTGGACATGGGGGAGACTGTAAGGTTCGACAGGAAAAGTGGTGCACAGGCCCGCAGGGGCCGGGACACCCAGCCCCCAGGGGTTTCTGTGTTGTAGATAGTCCAGTGGATGCTCTGTTGGCTTCCCATGTGCAAACTAATTCAGGGAAGGTCTCCATGCGGTGTCTATGACCTAATCCTGAGAAATTCAGCTGTACCAGGTCATGGGCCTGGGGCTGAAGGCTCAGGAACTATCAGGAGACACCCTGTTAAGTGCCTTCTACAGATATTCCTCATTTAATGATTGAGATATGTTCCTGGGACCAGGCCATTAAATGAATTGGTTGCCAGTGAGGAATTGTATAGCATGTGCAATTGTACAGCATGTAATGTAATTGTGTGTTACAGTATTCAGAACAAAGACACGGTCAAAGGAAACTCCTACTTGGGGACTTTGCTGTTATTTGCATAACTCTTACATGCAGCACTGTAATGTAAAACAATATAAAACTACAGTACTGTACAGTACAATCAATAAAAATTAAAGTACTGTACTGTGAAGAAGCCATGATAAGGTTGTACTGTCACTCGTGTTCTGGCATTGTAAGTCTGAGCTGTGGGTCTGAACAGTGTTTAAACAGGTGGCTCGCTAAACAAAGAACATGTACAGTGGGTTAGGCCTAGGCCTGTCAGGATTCCACAAAGTCGTCATCGGGAAATGACCTACCAAGTCCCCACTAATGGGTATTAGTTACTTTTCTCTTATTGCTGAGATAAAATGCCCAACAAGTTAAGGGAGGAAAGATTTATTTAGCACACAATTTGCAGAGGTTTTAGTCCATAATTGGCTGCCTCCAAGGCCGGGTGGCACATGGCAGAGGGGCAGCCATTCATGGTGCCAGAAGACAGCCAAAGCAGTGAGATAGAGAGAGCACGAGCAAGAGAGAGAGACAGACACAGAGACACAGACAGACAGAGACAGGGATAGGGAGAGGGGGAGGGGAGGGCAGGAGAGGAAAGCCTCTTTCTGTCCTTTATATTGTATCACCTTGGAAAAGCCTGCCAAAAATGAGGCTTTGTATGGGGCTTTGGGAGGACATCCAGACACAAACCATAATAGTCAGCATCTGACTCAGGGATGGATAGGCCTGTCTGGTTTCCCACAACTCTTGTCCACCAAACCCACTTTGCCATATGCATCATCCATCCCATCTGTCTCCCTGTTTAGATGCCTTCTCATACGTCTTTTCAGTTATAGATATTCAGCAGTATAAGCAAAACATTGGATGGATTCTCTGAACATCCTGAAAAGTTTGCTGATGGTTTCCATGCCCCCGAAATGGCTTTTGATCTGACCTGGTGAGATGTCCAGTTCATCTTGGTTTCTTATTACACAGAAGGAGAAAGAAAAAGGATTATAAAGGCTGTAAAACAAGCCTTCACAGCTTTCCCCTCTGATAATCAGCCAACTGCTACGTTATTGGGGTCCCAAGAGAGACCAAAATGGGACTGTAACACAGGGCAGAGAAGATACACAAGTTACACATCAAAACCACCTTAGTGGGTATGCATCAAAGGTTGTCCAAACCTGTGAACTGTGATAAACTTAGGTCTATTAGTTGAGGCCTAATGAGAATTCAGTTGCTTTTTAACTCCAGTGTGAAGAAGCACTCCATAAATATACTGATTTAGACTAAGTCTACCAAAGGTCAGATTATCTTAAGGCAGTATTAAGTCAGCTCCACATATTAGGAAAAGCTCCAGAAACTCCAACTGGATCCACAAAGCAAAATAAGTCAACTGGTTGATGGAACTTTTTCAGTCTTCAGTAAGCATGGTGAAGTAGTGGACAAATGAGCACTGAATGAGGAAGACAGGCAGGCTAAAGCCGTGAGCGCCCTATTTGATAAGGCTCAGGACAAAGCCTGCAGTGCTAACAGAAGCCAAGGTAAACAGAAGTTAAGCAGAATACTTCAAGTGTAAATAATTGGGCACTGGGCAAAGGAATGCCCTCAGAAACTGCCTACCACTTGTTGGGGCTGTCAAAAAACAGAGGACCACCTACGGCATTGGAAGAGGGATTGCCCTCAATCCCAGAGGGAGATGAAGTCACCATGGGGACCAGGGAGGAAGGTCCAGACAGCAAATTACAGTGCCTGAGGCAGCCTGTGCAGCACCCACATGAGAATATTCCAATCAGTTTGCAGAAGCCTCAGGTGGCTCTAGATATAGCAGGAAAACAAATTACATTTCTCTGCAGTAGTGGGATGACTTATTCACTTCTACTTTCTATTTATTGGAGTGAATTTTTCCAAAGTTGTGGGCCTTGAAGGAGTGAGGCAGTCAGCTTTCTTCAACCTGACTTTGAACTACCTGTTGGAAGATTTCCTTTTGCAAGCTGCCTTTATGGTAACATCAGAGTGCCCCATACCAGGAATTGGAGGAGATGTACTCTTCCTACTCAGGGCCACTCTGACCTTCAAACCTCTGGCAACCTGTGTCCTACTTGCTAGGGACATGACCAGCCTGGCCTTGTGGGCCCTGATGTCTCTGCTGGGAGTTGATCCCCAAGCATGGTATGACAGCACCCAGGGGAAGCAGTCAAGGCCACTCCAGTTGTTATTAAGCTGAAGGACCCTAACCTACACCCTCACAGAAGGCAGTATTACCTTAACAAATAAGCTGGACAGGGGCTAAAACTCATTATCGATACATTTTTGGCTGCAGGGTTGCTGGTTATAAGACAATCCCTGTGCAGTGCACCCATTTTACCAATAGTCAAGGCACCAGGAGACTATTGCTTAGTACATCTCAGAGCCATCAGTGAGCACTGGATAAGATGGGCTATTCCCCCATTCATAACAGACCATACAACCTTTTGGCACAGACCTCAGGAGACCCTAATTGGTTTTCTGTCCTTGGATCTCAGAGATGCCTTCTTTTTTATCCTTGTGGATCCTAACTCCCAATACTTGCTTGGCTTTGAACGGGAATATTCCCAAACAAGATTTTGCTAACAGTATACTTGGGCTGTCTTGCCTCAGCATTCTAGAGATAGCCCCCCCTTGTTTACAAGGACTTTAGCACAAGACCTGAGAGATTTACAGTTTGAAAAGGGAGGCCTAATATAGTAAATAGATGACCTCCTCATTTGTAGCCCTACTCAGGGGTTATCTAAAAGTGTTACAGCAAATTCCAGGCTGAATTCTGCAGGAGATCAAAGAACTCATTTAGAACAAAGGGAGTTTTATTAATTTAATTTAATAAAAATAATTTGGACTGTTTTCTTCCCATCCCTGATTTACCAATCAGGAATGTGGGCCCTTAACTGCCTTTGTTCTCACCTTATATACATTTCTGGTTTCCACAGTAACAGATTGGAATGTTGTAGCCCTGGCCATAGTTGTTTTCCTTGTGCCACGTGACAGGGTCAGGCTCTGGTCTGTTCTATCGGTCCCCTTGAGATAACCATACATTTTCTTTATGGGTCCAATGCTTATCTAGGGCCAGGGAAGGGAATGAAATAATGCAGGTAAGGTTTGTCTTTGGAGACACATTCCAGAGCAAAGTCAGGACTGCAAAGTTAACTCTTTACAACCCCTACGGCATGTTTCTCAAGACACAATTAGAGGACTGAACTAAGACTAGAATTATTCTATCCTAAAATGATTTGCTAAGAGTCACCATCCCTTAAAACAAAAACACCATTAGAACTCTCTTTTCTTTTTTAGCATAAAAGGGCTTACAAGGTGTCCAAACATAAGGCCCAAATTTCTCAACAAAAGGTGACATATTGAGATACATTTTAACTCCAGGATTACCACCATCCTCAAGGAGAAGAGAGGCAATTTTCTATCCAAGTCCTCCAGAATCTAAACAATAGATTAGGGCTTTCTTGGGAATAGCAGGCTTTTGCTGCACATGGATACCCCATTTTGGAGTAATAGCAAAATTCTTATATGAGGTGACTAGTGCTTAAAATGGATCCTGATTCATGTGCTAGCATTGCACATCCTAGACCTAACTAAGCCTTTTTCTCTCTTCATGGCTAAGAGATGGAGTAGCCACAGGAGTGTTAACCTGCATCTAGGGCAGGAAAATAGACCAGTTACCTACTTTTCTAAGTGACTAGATGGAGTAAAACAGGGCTGCTGTAGCTGCCTATGAACAGTAGCTGCTATGCACCTCTTAGTCCAAGAAGTGCCTAAGATAATCCTGGGACAAAAGTTCTTAGTTCTAACTGCTCATCAAGTTAAGGCTCTGTTAGAACACAAGGGACATTTGTGGGTGACTAGAGAAAGGCTCACTAAATAGCAGGCCATTCTTATTGAAAACTTGGATATTTCTCTTCAGTCTTGCCCTGTTTTAAGCCTAGCCACCCTCCTCCCAGCTAACCAACAGCTAGAACATAAGTGTGAACAGATGTCACCCAGAATGTTACCAGCTACCCCGATGTAAGGGACCGGCCATTGATAGAGATAGCTATCATGTGGTTCACTGAGGGTAACAGTTTCAAAAAGGATGACATTAGGAGGGGAGGCTATACCATAGTTAGCCCTGTCCCAGTCACTGAGGCAAGAGGACTCCTTCCTGGAGCTTCTGCCCCAAAGGCAAAGTCAATTGCCTTCACTCAAGCTCTCCAACTTGCCCAGGATAAGAGGGTTAATATGTATACTGACTCCAAGTATGCCTTTCTGGTCTTACATGAACCTACTGCCATCTGGAGAGAAACATGACTTTTGACTAGTCCCCACTCTCTAATAAAACTTAGACCAGAGGTCTTCAACCTCCTCAAGTGAGTAAATCTCCCAAGTGAGACAACAATTGCCAATTTTAATGGAGATATCCAGCCTGCTTGGCCCCTATCTCCTGGGGAATTTCTGAAGCAGATTCCACTGCCAAACAAGTTGCTCTCTACTGTAATTCTGGCCCATGAGCATCTCCACCCATGGTCCCATTCCAGTTTCTTGACTTATAACCAAAATAGACTACAGAAGAATTTCAAATGATTCAAAATGAAGGAGGAGTTCAAAAGGGCCAATGGTGGTATATGAGGCCCCAACTGTTCCCTCCATAACAAGTGCAGTGGAAAGTCATTAAGTCCCTACAAAGCCCTCCATGTAGAGTGAGAAGTCACCACTGTGATGACACAGAGACTGTTTTTAGGGCTTGGAATCCATAACATTGTAACCCAAGTCTGTAAGGCATGTCCTGTCTGTGCCCACCATAATCCACAGACACATTCTCACCCTTTGCTTGAGCTCATACAAGGACATGGGTCCCAGAGAAGACTGGCAAATAGGGTTCAACCATATTCCTCCATGTCAGGGGTACACACACCTTTTGTGCACTGACACTTTGTTGGGTGGAAATAAGCTTCCCTCCCAGGTGAGAATGGGGCTGGGAGGTGATAAAAGTCCTTCTTAAAGAAGATTCCTAGGTTTGGGCAGCCTAGATTTACCCAGAGTGATAATGGACCCACTTTTACACCCTAAGTGACACAGGGCTTTGCCACAGCACTGGGAATTGAATATCAGCTCCATACTATGTGGAGACCCCAGTCATCAGGAAAAGTCAAAAGAGCCAGTCACAGTCTTAAGTGAACCTTAGCTAAGCTATGTCAAGAAATCTGCATGGACTAGATCTCTTTCCAACTGCCTTTGTGGGGCATGAGATTTTGTCATCAAGGCACATAAACATGGGTCTGTCAGACCCACATTTATTCTTTAGACTATTTCTGTTGATGAATTATTAATTTTAATTTTATGAGTTTTATTTCACTAAACAATGAGTACTTAACAGAAAAAATAAAAAATAAAGTTTAATTTTTCATATTTATTGAATGTTTATAAAAAACACCAAAAATTTCAATATTGACTGTTTTGGTGTACTAAGTTGTCTTGGTTACTTTTCTCTCACTGCTGAGACAAACTACCTGATGCCCAAAACTAAGGAAGGAAAGGTTTATTTAGCTCACAGTCTGTGGAGGTTTCAGTCCATGCTTGGCTGGCTCCAAGGCAGGGTGGCACATGGCATAGGGTAACAGTTCATGGCAGCAGAAGACAGCAAAAAGCAGCAAGAGCAAAAGGGAAGAGCTGTGGTAAGAGGCCTGTTTTCCTCCCTTACATTGTATGCAAATCACCTACCCCAGGGCGGGTGTAGCACTCACACCCATAATTCCAACACTGGACATGAATCAATCATAAATTCTAGAAGCCTGCCCCATAACTGCATGAGGCTTTGGAGGGACACAAACCGTAACATAAGTCTAAAAAAGAATAACACATCGAGGCTGTGGCCTCCTGCCTCTCCACTCTGTGGGCGGCTGCCAGTGGGGAGCGGTGGGGTGCATCGGCACCCACATCAGAGCCACAGCAACTCCCAGGGATCCAGCCAAGGAACAAACGGGAACTGGAGCACAACAGCAAGAGAGAGCTGCAGATGGAGGTGGCTCACACGACACCACGCCCTTCTCACTCCAGCAT